>JASPKZ010006726.1:0-12885 GCA_030220185.1 Diploptera punctata | reverse complement strand
TATTCATGGGGGACATGATCTGCAAATATGCCGCAAATATGGAAGGTCATTTGTAATGGGTATATAGGGGATACGTTTCAAGGTTATAGAATAAAATAAAAATTATCGAAATAAAATCAATTAATGAGAGATTTTAAACAATTCTAATTAATTATTACTGTCAGGTTTAGGCAAGGAACTTAAAGAACTTAGTAATTTTTTCCTGTTTTGCCACTTTTAAAAGGTCTTTCAATTAAGATTGATATTCAGCTGTGAATTCTGTGATAGAATTCCTTATTTGTCTTCAGATTTCTTGATTCATTAACATTGAAAGCGTGATATAGATGAAAACAACTCGCCAACGCATATAACGGTCAAGCATTTCAATATATAACTTTCGATAGGAATCACAAAGAGAGCTCTAACAATGGTATGGACATGTACAAACGGATGCCAGAAGACCAGTGGCCTAAACAGGTGTTGGATTGGATGGTACCAGGCAGAAGGAGAAGTAGAAGAGCATGGTATGAGGGAATATATGATGCCATGATTGAAGGGGTATGGAGATGGACAATGGGAAGATAGGAATCTCTGGAAAGCAGGAATCAAAGGCAAACTGCTGTAAAGTGGAAAGCCTGTATAAAAAAATAACTTTCACAGGGAAAGAACACTATGAGTTTAATTTAAGAATTAATTATTTTTTTATTACCTCACTCATATCCTTTTCTTCTAGACTGCGTTTCACAGCTTATCTCCATCGTCAGTAGCCTCTGGTCGACCGGCGACATA
The DNA here is from genome assembly GCA_030220185.1 of Diploptera punctata. Taxonomy (NCBI): domain Eukaryota; kingdom Metazoa; phylum Arthropoda; class Insecta; order Blattodea; family Blaberidae; genus Diploptera; species Diploptera punctata. The sequence continues at coordinate 12,117 of JASPKZ010006726.1, read as the reverse complement.
ACACCAGTCGACCAGAGGCACTGACGATGGAGATAAGCTCCGAAACTGCAGTCTAGAAGAAAAAGGATATGAAGTGAGGTAATAAAAACTTAATTTAATTCTTAAGCATTTCTATTTTCACTTTAAACCAGCCAACATTAATTTTTTCTCTTTGGTACTCATTTTTTCTTCCTTTTACTCAACATTATAAAGTGGAAAAGCACAAGAGACACGTATTATTGAATCTAAATTAATTGCAACGAATGACAAATTGAAACAATAATATACCGATCGTGGCAATGGAGGCATTTATCAAAGTACATATTGGCACGTGAAATATGACAACAGCTTTTAACAATGAACTTTAGAGTTATTGAAAATAAGGTTTCTTTTGTTTTGATATTTTATTGTGTCCATGTTGATTTGAATCACTATTTGTAAAAGCCACCTTGGCACCTGCCAGCAGTAAAAAAAAAAAAAAAAGAAGCTCTGATGGTTAATAAAGGGCATTAATCCTTCTAATATACCGAATAACTGGATCCGCAAATAAAGAAATTTAGCCATGAATATAGGAACTGTGTCGCAATTTTTATAACTCACGAATAAGGAGCTTTTACTGTATTTATTACATCTTTTTTCTGTAATTATTTTGTTAGCATCTGATACACACTTTTGAGTTTATTTTTATAACTATGTTGGTTATTAATAATAAGTCAAGTATATTTATCAGGTTAAAGTTTTAATTACGAAGGAATATTCCATAGAAATACATCTTGTAGGCATTATAATCTATTATACCAAACAAGTTTATTGGTGAATGTAACTGCTCACTCACAGGAAAAAAAACAAATTCTCACCGTAATTTTCTTTCTTTGTGCTAGTTTCCTGGCATGAAAACAGATATAGAATGTAGTGAATATTTTCTACATTCTCTCTGTTATACTCTCATGTAACAAACAGTTTCTCAAATGATTGGAACTGAGAAAAATGTATCCTACATAAGACTGGTCAAATTCTCTGTCTTAAAGCTGTATATAATGAAAAAAAAAATTCAATCTCAGATATTTCATTTATCACTTCTCAAGTAATGACATGTTTTTCTCTTCAAACAAAAAAAAAATATTACTATAGCTTTGGTTTCAGAAGAAGAAAAAAATTCTAAAGAGTAGAAGATCTTTAATACAGTGAGATCAGTTTAGTAGTGCAAGGCAGACGCGGGGTTTGTGCTGTGCAATAACGAAGGCTTACACGTGCAGGCACGGGACCTGAAATGTGCACTGGCTCAGCAGTTTACGAGTTCACGGCCACAGTCAGATAGTGTACCTCGAGTAGATAAGGTGCTTGATTGCTTTTCCTTGTGAACTGAATGACATGTGTATAATGTAAACATTATGTGTATAAGTTATTTCAATTTTAAAATTTGTATCTTTTAAAACATAAGTGTAAAGTGAATCATGTGTGTATGAGTGTAAACTGTATAAATGGCTAATAATTTTTTCTACTGAACACGTGCATTTATTATGAAACAATATTTATTAATTCAGTCTGCCAGCCAAGTACAAAGACTTTTGAAACCACAATTCCCAGGTGTAAAAATTCCATTATTTTACAGTCCATATTATGTACAACAAATGTTATAAAGAGGTGTCAAAAATATATGGACAACAAAGGTGAACAGTTCCCAACACCTGCTTCAGTAAAGTTGGTAAGTATGACAATTTGTAAATAGTTATGAAACAGTTGTATCACCGCGATCCTATGCTGTCCTGTTCCCCCCCCTGCGAGTGCGTCAGCAGTGTATAGTGAAATCCCCACGTCTGCCTTCCACTACTAAACTGATCTCACTGTATAATAATCCAGTATTCTCACAAAATTAAAGAGAATTTTCTTTAAATATAATTTGTCATTCAGTAAGAAATGTTAAATTTAAAATAAAAACACTGAAAAACAAGTTTTTACTATCTTTATATAAAAACTCCATGGGCACGACAGGCCTAGAAGGCCCTTGGCCTACCAACCAGTTGCTAGCCTCAATCCACATGTGTCAATCACAGAGGTAGATGTGGGGGTGACATGTGGTCAGCATGTTGGTTCCCCAGGCATTATAGCTGATTTCTCAACATGGAGCTGCCACTTATTGTATGTCTCATGATGCTGGATGGGCACTGGTCCCATACTGGTCAAAATTCCATGAGAAAATTTCTTCCCCCATGAGGACTCAAACCAGCCAAGGTATCTTGTCTTAACTACTTCGGCTATGGCATAGTAATGTTAAATTCCCATTGTCCCGCAGTCTAGCCATGATGCTGAAGATAATTAGAAGACTAATCGAAACATGTTCAAGAACAAATAAACATTAATATTGAAGGTAAGATATCACAGACTCAAAATAATTTAATTACTTGTTGATATTTTGAAATTATATTTCTGTATAAAGTTATTTAATTGAAAGAATGATTTCTGTAGATCGTCTTCTGAGCTAGATATTAGAACTTGGTTGTCTGCAAAATGTAAGGTGTCTAGGATCTTATTTCTTATTTTGAAATGTGAGTCCAAATTTATCTGCCAATTACATATGAAACTATAGTTACCATCCACATATTTAATAAAGTTAGGGGTGAACTAAATTACCGGAACAGTGGCTAGCAGAGATGTCATTGAAACATCTTGTTTCAACGAAACTTGGAGATAATTATATTTCCATCTCTGTCACTCAGTCTGCAGCATAAAGTGGCAACAGCGTTCCATAAGAGCAATACTATTTTGTAGACATGATAAACCTATAGGTTTATGTTGGGTTGGCCATATGATCAGGATGGCAGATAAACAATCCTATTAAAAAACTCACCACAGTTCCCATGTGGTGACACAGTTCAGAACGAAAGTAGAAGAATAGACAGACCGAAGTTGAGATGGTTTGATGGAATAGAAGAATCTTAAGAATGTTTTTATTATTCATTTCATACTCTCAATGATGGATAAAATTATATTTGAAGAGAAAAATTATACTCTCAGACTGGGGTTGAACCCAGGACCTTTTGCACTCTAGGTGAAATGCTCTATCCAACTGAGCTATCTGAGAAACTCCAATCTAAATGCAAATTAAGGTCTTCTTAACAAAGAAGATAAAAACCAACAGCTTCATAGCATTTGATACACTGAAATTAACAGCATATACAGGAGAAAAATTGTATTTAGAATTGGAGTTTCTCAGATAGCTCAGTTTTATAGAGCATTCGTTCTAGAGAGCGAAAGTTCCTGTGTTGCGCCTACACTAGGGCATAACAGCAAAAAAATGATAAAAACTATAAAAGCATATACAATATATACTTGTTTAATTATATTATTTTTGGTCTGGACATCTTACCTCAATATTCTGGATATTGAAATTTATTTTGTTACATATCAAATTGTCTAAATATTAGGAAACATCATGTGGGAAAACTAGAAAATAAATTTTTCACTTTTTGAACTAAACCATGAAAAAGAAAATTGAGAAACAAAAGACAAAGATAAAATAATTTGTTAACTAAATCAAAGGGAAAGAAGAATACATCAAATAAAATCAAACATCAGAATAAAAACCAGAAATGAAGAAAAATCAGAATCCACCAGAAATTATGTTAAAAATTTTTCAAAGGCAACCTTTAACCTAAAACAGAAGACAAAATTGTTAGAAAACGGTCTAAAAACAGCAATAGATTATTCCAATAGAATAGAAGAATACATAGTGGACATTGAAAATTCAATAGAAGGGTTAGTTACAGAAGAAAAAATAATCATCAGAAAAAAATGTGGAAGAAATTTTGAATAAAATAAAGAATACAAATAAAAAAAACCAGTTTGTAAGGAGAATTTAAAAAAACACTCAAAGAAATAAATAACAAAAATGTTGTATATACAAAATCAGATAAGGGTAACCAATTATAATTCTGGACAAAGAAGATTATCAAAATAGAATGGAAGAACTTTTGAAAGAAAAAGAGTATGAAAAAATTAAGAATGACCCCCCTACCAAAAACCATAAAAAAAGTGGAAAACTGTTTTAAAAATGTTAAAATTCTATCCAAGAAAGAAAAATTTCAATTAAAAGTAAGCAACCCAAGAAACCCTAATATACATGGACTTCCAAAAATTCACAAACCGGGAAACAAAATGAGGCCAATAATTAACAATATTGGATCACCAACCTACAAAATTTCGAAATGGCTGAATAATCAAATTTAAAAGAATTAATAATTTTGAAAGTCTGCAGATTGAAAATTCATTGGAATTAGTTAAGAAATTAGAAAAAGTGGAGGCGAATTGAACCCACAGATAAGGTTGGTATTCGTTTGCATGTAGTTTCACTATTCACAAAGCCTACCGAAACAAAAAACTTTGGAGATATTGAACAATTGGTTAAGAAAAAACAACAGACAGACAGAGAGATCAAAGAAGATTATTTGAAATTAACTGCGTTATGCATTGACCAAATGTTTTTTACATTCAATGGGAATTTCTATAGACAAAAATCAGGGGCTCTCAATGGGAAACCCATTATCACCTTTCCTGGCAAATTATTTATGAGCGATTTTGAATGTAAAATCACCAAAGCACATCCCACAATGTTTAAATTTTGGAGTAGATATGTTGATGATATAATTTGTATTGTTAAAGAAAAACATGTAGAAGATTCCCTAAAACTATTAAATTTACAGAGTACAAACATTAAATTCACCAAAGAAATAGAAGACAATAAACAAATACCTTTTTTGGATCTTAAATTGGTCAGAAACGAAGAAAAAAAAAAATTGAATTCAGGATTCATAGGAAAGAAACTCATACGGAAAATTTTATAAAAATCAAACAGGGTTCAATCCAATTGGACATAAATTAGCAGCATTTAATAGTTTAACTCATAGATTGGTAAACTTACCCTTAAACGAAGAAGATTTCAAACATGAGAAAAAAAACACATAATCAAAGTAGCAAGAGAAAATGGGTTTGATGAAAAAATGGTAGGTATAAAAGGATAGAAAAGTATAAAAAACAAAAAATGATAAACAGAAGTAATCTTGAAAAAGAAGAAACCACCTATGAAAAAATATAGGAAATTCACATATCACCCCTGGGTACATAATAAATTTCAAAATATATTTGAGAAGTTTAATATTAAATTAGCACCAAAAAATAACTACAGTTTAAATAAACTAATAAAAACCAACAAAAATGAAAAAACTGATAAAAATAAAAAGTCAGGAATATATCAAATTGAATGCATGGGTTGTGAAAAGATATATATAGGGAAAACAAAAAGAAACCTAAAAATTAGAACCAAAGAACACATAAGAAATATTAAAAATGGAGAAATTGAAAAATCTGCAGTTGCTGCTCATTGTTTGGTCTGAAAAACATAATATAAATTCAGACACTAAATTATTTAAAACAAGTTAGAAAATACAAACGAGCTGACTATTTTGGGAAAAAATTTATATTCAGAAGAACAGAAACAGAGTTATGAATTTTGATATTCCGATGGAGGGTGACCTTGTTTGGAGGTTCTTTGGCCAACCACAGGATGGAGCTGACATCGACATCCAGGTGGTTGCAACATAATGCAACATAAATAAAACCAGTCTGGGAAAGCTGAAGATAAAACAGAGAATTGTTTTGAAACATGTCCAAGAACAAATCAACATTAATATTGAGGTAAAGATGTCCAACCCCCCAAAAATAAAAAATAAAATAATTAAAATACCTCAAAATATAACTTCCTAAATATAAATTATATACTTGTTTATTATACCAGAAGATAGGGAATAAATAATCACCTTTAATATGTTGATGGAGTCACACTCAGAGCACATACAAGGGTTTTTTTAATTAAAAAAAACGGAGGGTAAAAATTATTATAAAAATAGAAAATCTTGACCAAAAGTGATTTCATAATCAATATATTTTTCAAACTATGAGGACACAACTTACGAAAGCTTATATAATCCAGTAAACAACTTTGCTTTTGACTAACACAAGTTTCAAAACTATGGGGACACTCTTACGAAAGCTTATATAACCCAGTAAACATTTTATGCCTTTTAACTAAACACATTAGATAAGTGGGAAAAACAAACATCTTATACAACTGCCCCTGACAGCACTAGGAATTTACAAAAGATTGGGTAAGGGAAATAGGGTTTCCAGAATTTTGAGAATAGAAAAAAAGGTAAAAATTATGATATAAAAAGGCTGGAAATTTGGTGGACAAATCAGAACGGTGTGGAGGACCGGAGCATTCGCTTCGGGTCCTCCTGGGGACGAGAGTAGCCTCTTCATGGGTAAGAAACATATATTTATCATCATCACTCTAAAAAGTTCATGTTTTTTAAAAATGATCATAGATTTCTAAGAAAATAACTTAGAATTATTTTGGATTAAATTATTAGGACTATACTTTATCATGAGAAGATCGCAAAGGGTCAAATAACTTGGATATAATAACTCTAAAGTTGTTTTTAAATGGTTCTCCTCTGAGTATTATCAAGTTTTTTAAATCTAATCGGCTCATTTCAACATGGCGATTTTTTAACTACTTTAATCACTTTGCTTCATATGTTTTGGTTAATATTTCTCTTTGCGTTTTGTTTTATTTAAATAAATACTGTTAATAATTGTTTAATGTGTTTATATGTGAAGTTCTCCCACCAAAAACCAAGGCCAACCGCTTGGGCCAAAGATCACTTAAACTATAGAGGATCCTTTTTATGCTACGTTATGATTGGGGTTAACTTCATTATACATCCTGTGTTCAAACTCCAGTCTGAGCATATAATTGTTCTCTTCAAATATAAATATAATCTTAAGAAGTTTGGTGTAAGAGGATGGAAAAGGGAGGTCTTGGACAGGGATGAACAGAGGAAGATACTTGTCAGTGATCAGGGCTCAAAATGGGCTGTAGTGCCATCTATAATGATAATGATTTATTTTTTAAAAGCAATCAATATCTTACCTTTCAAAACAGATTAATGAATCATCCTTTACTTGAATTGGCGTTCAGCAACAAACACTTTGGCGATGTGCGCGTCCATCACCACGCTACAGAAACTTCCTGAATGAGTGCCTCAGTATCATATGTTTCCAAAATGCAATGGCCCAAAATTATTCATATTGATAATCAAAGCATCAAAATCTTTTCCAGTCTTGAAGTTTCCAATCTTCTCATCCAATGCAACAGCTAAAAAATCAAATTAGAAAAAATGAAAAATAATATATAGATATACGTTATAAATGAGTTGGAGAAAATGCTTTAAATCTCACCTCATAAAGATGTGTGTCTTCATGATACCGGTTTCAAAAGTACAGTTTACTTCCATCTTCAGTCAAACTCCCACTGTCGAATGTTGCCATTAACACCATTTTCTGAATTGCCATCTGGTGTCAATTTTATGAACTTTGAGATCAAATTATCTCATCGGGAATATCAAAATTCATGGCTTTATATTTATTCTTCTAATGTATTCTTAGAGAGGAATGGCGTTTGATTTCACGGAAGACGGCGGCAGCTGCCATGATACCAGATGATGATGATGAAATGTATATCTTTTCCTAAACTGTTAATTCCAAAGGTTTCTCTAAATGTTTAAAAGGTTTAGTTTTCTCTTCCAATTTTGTGATTCTCTAGTAAATTTCAGCTGTAATTGCAGATTTTCAATTTTCACCATTTTTAATATTTCTAAAGTGTTCTTTTGTATGAGTTTCTAAATTCCTTTTAGTTTTTTCTCATATATACTTCTCTCTAAACAGTACCAACTAAATTGGAAACACCATCTTGAAAGAATGAGTTCAAATCGGATCCCCAAAGCTGTTTATAATTATATACCAAGAGGACGAAGATCACTGGGCTGTCCTATGAAACGCTGGAGGGAAAATTTCTATAGGATCGTAAACAGGCCTTGGCCTAATACTTGGAAGGAAGAAGAAGAAGACTTTCTCTATTAGTGAAAAAGGGAACTTTCCACTACACTTGATAGCAGTAATTAAGAAAATGTATGAGAAAACAAAAATAAAAATAAAAATAAATCAAAGGGAACCAATACATATAACAGGGGGGAGTTAGACAGGTTGTCCACTATCAACCACCCTTTTTAACATTTATTCTGATGACATGATAAGATCATGGAAGCAAATGACGACTGGGGGAATTAACTTAGGGAAATATAGGAATAACAACAGCAGCCTTTGCAGGTGACCAGATTTTATTAGCAAAAACAGAGGACGAACTAAAAAGAATGGTATATAAACTAAATGAAATATAAAAAAAATACAACATGGAAATATCATCAGAAAAATAAAAACCAAGCGCCTTCAAGGGCGCTCATCCAGTTCGGACAAAGATAATATTAGAAAATAAACCAATAGAACAAGTGGTAAGATTAACTTCTAGGCTGCAAAATATCATACCACAGTGGAGAACCAGATATAAATAACAAACTAAGTAAGTGTAATTATATAACAGGAACACTAAAAAGAACTTTGAAAAATAAATTTCCGGAGGAAAGACTCTATAATGAAATTATACAAGATAATGGCAGTGCCTATTATTACTTAAGGATCCGAAACATGGACAGTGACACCCACAACATCTACCAGAATACAAACTGCTTGAAATGAGATTCCTCAGACCAATAGCAGGATATCAAAGAACAGACAAAAAACATAACACAGAAATAAGACACAACTAAAAGTAGAGAAATTAAACACAACAACCAATAGTGAAATACAGAACAACCTGGAAAGAACACTTGGCATGGATGACTGAGAATAGAATACTTAAAGCAGCATACAGCTATTCACCACGAGGAAAGAGTAGTTTGGGGAAGAACAAAGAAAAGATGGAAACAGCAGCAATTTGGAGTCGGAACAGGCTAGTAAATAAGCCTTAAATCGTGAAGAAGAAGAGAGAAGAAGAAGAAGATATACCTTCTTGCAGTCATTGCAACTAATTAATAAATTCCAGATTTTTTACTATCTGGGACATTAGCTTTTTTATTAGTTATTAGTAGATTATCCAGGCTAATCTGTTAATCGGTGCTAATGTAATATTGAATTAAATATTTTTTGAAATTTCTGTGTGTTCCAGGATGGTAAGTAATTTTCTTGAATTATTTGCTTTTCTTTCTTTTCTTTTCCAACAGCAGTTCAGAAGATGGTGGTAAAGGCAAAATTTGACAGTTGGAGTTTTGATGAAGATGGAAGTAAAACTATACTTTGAAATCAGTATCGAGAAGACACGCAACTTTTTGAAGAAACGTAACTCATTCATTAATATAAATACCTCATAGTGTTACCTCCCACTTTGAGTTTGATTAAATATGTATACGTTGTATAGAATAAGTGGTATAAAATGTTTCCAGAATATAATAATATTGCGTTTTACATTTTTCATGTATAATCTGCACTTACAATGTTCACGTGCTATTTTACTGAGATTGTAATAATAATAAAAACGTTAATATTTAATTTAGGGAAGTTTATTTGAGGTTATTTTAATTATATTATTTTTGGTCTGGACATCTTACCTCAATATTAATGTTGATTTGTTCTTGGAACATGTTTCAAAACAATTCTCGGTTTTATCTTCAGCTTTTCCCAGTCTGGGAAAGCTGAAGATAAAACAGAGAATTGTTTTGAAAACATGTCCAAGAACAAAATCAACATTAATATTGAGGTAAGATGTCCAGACCAAAAATAATAATTAATAAAAAAGTAATTACTTATTTTAGGAATATCTTTTTTAACAATAAACTGTTTAAGTAGGGTCACAGATTATATCTTTTCACAGAGTTTGACAGAGAAAGTAAACAAAGTTCCCAAACTTTCTTCCTCCTGAACCACATGTGTGATTATATTAGACCTAGGATTTTTAAGTTCTAAAAATCTTATTTTAGGTGCCTAACGTAAGTTCTGATCGCATGCAAAATAGGTTCTAAAAGTATATTTTAGGCAGGTTCAGTCAGGTTTCAATGTTTTTATTATTCATTTCATACATCTCAATGGATGGATAACATTATATTTGAAGAGGAAAATTATACACTCAGACTGGGTTTGAGCATATAATTTTTCTCTTCAAATATAATTTATAGATTCAGGTTTGTTAATTTTATACAACCACATTTGTCAATTAAAAATATTTTATTAATTATTATTATTATATCAATAAAACAATAATATATAGGTCACACACAAAAATACATTATATAATGGAAATTGACAGCTAATGACAAATGATGAAAATTTTGAGGAAGTGGCTGATTTCAAATTTCTAGGAACAATAATCACAAACAGGAATGAGATGCACAAGGAAATTAAACATATGCTCAATTCTGGAAATGCGTGTTATTAAGCATTACAGAGACTTTTGACTTACCAACACCTTTCAAAAAAACGTTAAAACTGAAAATATATCATCATCATCACCATGAACAAATTCGTTTTAGGCCATGTGGCCTGTACGGGTGAAAATTACAAAACTATTATTCTACCAGTTATATTATATGAATGCGAAACATGAGACTCTTACTTTAAGGGAGGAAAGGAGATTACTAGTATTTGAGAATAAAGTTGTTAGGAAAATTTTTGCGACTAAAGAGAGATGAACAGACAGGTGAATGGAAAAAAGACTGACATAACAGTGTGAATTACATGGTCTTTATAGGAAGCCAGATATAATGAGAACAGTTAAGTCTCATAGACTGCGATGGGCAGGACATGTGGCACAAATGAGAAATAACAGCCGTGCATGGAGCTTCTTGTAGGAAAATCAGAGGGAAAACGCCCAGTTGGTAGACACAAGAATGAGGTGGGAGAATAACATTAACTATGATTTGAGGGAAGTAGATATACAGGGATGATTGGAAAACATTGGCTCAGGATAGGGATGTATGGAGAGCTTATGTCTGTGGCGGCCATTAACCTACGGTTTCAATAGTGCCCAATGAGTTAGTTAGTTTATTTATTATTATTATTATTATTATTATATTATTATTATTATTATATTATTATTATTATTATTATTATTTTGATCAGCTGATAAAGTGTGTCAAATTTATGAAATTATATTCAATATAAGTGTAAGTAATGTAAACATTTATTAAATATTGACTTTTGTTCTAGGTATAATGTATTTAAAATTGTAAATTCAGAAAAATAGTCACATTAAATCTGCAGAGCTAAATACATACTTTAGAGGGAAATGTGAAACAAAATGAATCCACTTGTTTGTTGCAAACAGCACAGAATATAATTTTACCATCTGAAGTGAAATGGGAAACTCATGTATCCACTGCTTAATTAAAGACGACTTGGAAGTTGAGACTTTCGGCATGATGCAATGTTCTTACAAAGAGTTTTGTTTACAGCCGGTCAATAGACAGCACCCCGCCTAGCAACATACAGACCATGGGGATATTTTCAGAGACTCTGGGAGTTTAACATAGCGTCCTGTGCATCTGATTTTCTGAAAAACACTTCCGGGGTGTGTTAACTGTTTTTACAGATTCTTGCTTAAAAGTCAGATTTGTTTGAAAAGTATTTCAAGAACATACTGTTCAAGATAGTGAAAACAAAATATGCAAATATTTTTAGTGTTCTCAGAACGAAAAAAATAATTTTTATTTGATTTAGTGATAAAATATAGGAAGTTTAGGAATGTAGGGCAAAAATAGGTTCTAACATTAATTTAGGGCACTATGGAACACCATTTTTGATCATCATAAATATATGGAACATGTAAATACAAACTTCATTTTAAGTTATGTCTTCTTGGAAGCAAAGTATGGGTTTTGCCTAAAATTCAGGTGCTAGTGATTATATGCTACTTCTATTCCTAAAAAAATTGACTCCAAAATTTCCTTGAAATAACTATTTTGTTAGTTTTATTTTTCCTTGATATCCTATGTGACTTTATTTGGACAATCTAGTAGCTTGTGTTATGATGTTTTTATTATTAATTTAACATTTTCTCAATGAAAGATAAATTAAATTGAAGAGAATTTTTTTTTTTTTTTTTTTTTTTTTTTTTCTTCAAATTTAGCTTGTGTTATGCTTTCTAGGATGTCTCCCTTAAGCTTATTAATCACAATCAGAATACAAACTTTGTGT
>JASPKZ010006723.1:0-30362 GCA_030220185.1 Diploptera punctata | reverse complement strand
AAGGAACCTGTACATTATTTGCTATATTCAATATATTTGTTGGAGAAAAATAATGCTCTGAAATGTTCGGAATATTTAAAAGGGGGAGCTTTCTTTATCACAAAAGCAGGAGCTCGTAAAGAGAAATCGATAAAGAGCGAGGTGAAACACGACTGTCAATGGTTGTAAAACAAAATTCATTGAAACGTGATTGGTCAGTGACTGCTATTTGGGGCATGAGTTAAACAGTCAGAAAAAAATAACCTCTTTACAAAATCATCAAACACAAATGTCAACATTATAAGGAATGAAATCAATTTGAAATGCTCATTAAATTCTTCAAATCTAATAGTTGATATCTATCACTATCATTTCACCTTAGTTCAACCTTTCCCATCACAGGGACACGGGTCTTACTGGGATGCAGTGATATAAGATGGATGTACAGATTAAATAATCGGCAACCTTACAAAAATAGACTAGCAATCTGCAGTGGTACTCCATTATCCCAATACAATCAAATGAGGTATTCAGAGCAAATATTTACGAAGTCTAAAAATGGAAAATCCAAATTGTAGGTACATTTGGATTCAATATATGCATTATTCATCATAGCATTAGTGAAAAATTATTATATTTGTTATTTTTCATGAGTAATGCCACGAGTGATTTCCAAATTATCGATAAATTCACTAAGTGAAGAGTGAATTTATCATAAGTAATGCCACGAGTGATTTCCAAATTATCGATAAATTCACGACTCACGAAGTGAGGAGTGAATTTATCTAGAGAATTTGGAAATCAAGAGTGGCATTTGTTAGGACTATTTAACGAATAAAATTAAGCTGTTTACTCAACAATCATTATTTAACTATAGTTATTTTAAAATATTTATATATTTAATGTAAACGGCGATGTTTGAAAACAAATGAGAAACGATAGGTACGCTTCTACTGCTTCATTTGTTTATCACTGCAACCAGATCATACTATTTATTGCCAAAGGAACGCAATATTGTAAGGAGGAGCTTTCTTTAATATGGTAATTAACACTGATAAATATTTGGTGAAACACGACTCTGATTGGTTGTAAAACAAAATCATTGAAACGTGATTGGTCATTGACTCCCATTTGGGGCATGAGTTAAATAGTCTAGAGAATTTGGAAATCAAGGGTGGCATTTGTTAGGACTATTTAACGAATAAAATTAAGCTGTATACTCACGAATCATTATTTAAACATAGTTATTTTAAAATATTTATATATTAATGTAAACGGCGATGTTTGAAACCAAATGAGAAACGTTCTGTTTCACTTGTTTATCATTGCAACCAGATCATATTTATTGCCAAATAGAATCGCAATATTGTAAGAATACACCCTAGTGGAGAAATAAATAATAGTTTTAAAAAACTAAAACAACACGCTTTATTAGAAAATCGAACTAAAATATGAAAAATAATTTTAATTTCCAACACGCTTCGGATAAATAATTTTACCATCAAAAGCGTGGGGTGCTCTATATCAATTAATACATTTGATAATAAACAGATATTGGTAAAAGTAAAGTCTCTAAGAAGAAAATGTAAAACTCATAAAAAGCACCCCACGCTTTTGATGGTAAAATTATTTATCCGAAGCGTGTTGCAAATTAAAATTATTTTTCATTTTTTTAGTTCGATTTTCTAATAAAGCGTGTTGTTTTAGTTTTTTTAAACTATTGTTTATTGTTTATTTTTTAGTTTTAATAGTTTACAGAATAAGATAAAAATGTAAATATCTTTAAATTCGATACTATTGTAGTATGAGCTAAAAGTAATACTCTTCTAAAAAAAATCTCCCAGCCGGATTTGAACCAGCGACCTACTGAAATTATATACCACTAGAGTTCACCGCGCTACCAACTGAGCTCTTACAATGATTGACTAAAAAGTCGACAAGTCCGCAACATATTATACCACTTTTCATTTGTTTTGATTTTCTGATGATTCTGGTCAGGATTTTAAAAACAAAATATGAAATTATTGTATTGTCACGGGTCCTTTAAAAGTATACAAAGTTTCAAGACGATCCAATGTTTCTAAGTGGGTGAAAATCGTGTTCAAAATTTCCGTTACACAGATACAAAGACACTTTTTTTGATTTTCTATTAATTCTGATCAGGATTTTAGAAAATAAATATGAAATTATTATATTTTCACGGGTTCTTTACACGTATACAAAGTTTCAAGTCGATCCAATGTTTCTAAGTGGGTGAAAATCGTGTTAAAAAATTCCGTTACATAGTTACAAAGACATTTTTTTTTCTGATATTCTGATGATTCTGGCCATGATTTTTAGAAACAAAATATGAAATTATTCTATTGTCACGGGTCTTTTACAAGTATACAAAGTTTCAAGTCGATCCAATGATTTTAAGTGGGTGCAAATCGCGTTGAAAGATTCCGTTACATAGATACAGGTCAAGCTAATATAAAGCGTGTAATAAAAATGAAACACATCATCATAGGTTATTAATTAAATTCCGATGTCCTATGATATAAATATGTCAATTATATTTTTTCTGCAACGTTAAATCCTGGGAAATCATATGTTTAAGATTGGTTTCTTTTCTTTTTACACGCTTTATATTAGCTTGACCTGTATCTATCTATCTATGTAACTGAATCTTTCAACGCAATTTTCACCCACTTAAAATAATTGGATCGACTTGAAATTTTGTATACTTGTAAAGGACCCATGACAATACAATAATTTCATATTTATTTCCTAAATTCCTGGCCAGAATCATCAGAAAATCAAAAAAGTGTCTTTGTATTTATGTAACGGAATCTTTGAACACGATTTTCACCCACTTAGAAACATAGGATAGACTTGAAACTTTTTATACTTATATAGGACCCGTGACAATACAATAATTTCCTATTTATTTTCTAAAATCCTTGCCAGAATAATCAGAAAATCAAAAAAGTGTCTTTGTATTTATGTAACGGAATCTTTGAACACGATTTTCACCCACATAGAAACATTGGATCGACTTGAAACTTTGTATACTTATAAAGGACCCATGACAATACAATAATTTCATATTTTGTTTCTAAAATCCTGGCCAGAATCATCAGAAAATCAAAAAAATTAAAACTGGTATAATAGGTTGCGGACTTGTCGCCGTTTTAGTTAATCGTTGTAAGAGCTCAGTTGGTAGAGCGTTGAGCTACTGGAGTATGATTCCAGTAATCCATAGTCACTGGTTCAATCCGGCTGGGGAGGATTTTTTTTTAGAAGAGTATTACTTTTAGCTCATAGTACAATAGTATCGAATTTAAGATATTTACATTTTTATCTTATTCTGTAAAATATTAAAACTAAAAACTAAAAAATAAATAATAGTTTTAAAAAACTAAAACAACACGCTTTATTAGAAAACCGAACTCAAAAATGAAAAATAATTTTAATTTCCAACACGGTTGGGATAAATTTAAAGTGGTCAACAAATAATCATCTCCAACACATATAGAATAAAACTAGAGTTATCAACAAAAAGAAAATAATTTTACCATCAAAAGCGTGGGATGCTTTTTATGATTTTACATTTTCATCTTAGAGACTTTACTTTTACCAATATCTGTTTATTATCAAATATATAATTGATATAGAGCACCCCACGCTTTTGATGGTAAAATTATTTGTGGTATAATCAATTGCTACGAATGTTTTTCTATTATATCTCGCAAGCAGAATCTGGTACGTTCGTGCACTATATATACAATCTGGAAGCCACTTGATAAAATGAAAACGATAAAATTAAAGTGATAAAATCGAAGTAAAAAATCGACTGCGATTGGTTGTGAATCAACATTCATTGAAATGTGATTGGTCATTGACTGCCATTTGGGGTATGAGTTCAATAGTCATAAGTAATGCCATGAGTGATTTCCAAATTATGTAGAAAATTTGGAAATCAACAGTGGCATTTGTTAGGACTATTCAACAAATAAAAATAAGCTGTTTACTCAAAAATAATTATTTAAATATAGTTATCGGTATTTTAAAATATGTATAATTGTATATATTTAATGTCAACGGCGATGTTTGAAAACAAATCAGAAATGTGAGGTTATGGATATTCACTGCAACTTGATCATATTATTTATTGCCAGATAGGATTGCAATATTGTAAGAATGCATCCTAGTGGAGAAATGATGAAACACATCAAACTGTATATTATAATCAACTTTATAGGTTATTAATTTATTTTTTAGTAAACGACTCAGTAAAATCAAGGAATCTGTTCATTATTTGCTATATTCAATGTATTTGTTGGAGAAAAATAATGTTCAGATCTGTTCAGAATATTAAAAAGGAGGAGCTTTCTTTATTACAAAAGCAGGTGCTGATAAAGTGAAATCGATAAAGAGCGAGGTGAAATACGACTGTCATTGGTTGTAAATCAGAATTCATTAAAACGTGATTGGTCAGTGATTACCATTTGAGGCATGAGTTAAATAGTCAGAAAAAAATAACCTCTTTACAAGAACATCAAACAAACACACATGTCAACATTATAAGGAATGAAATCAATTTGAAATGCTCATTAAATTCTTCAAATCTAAAAGTTGATACCTATCACTATCATTTCACCTTAGTTCAACCTTTCCCATTACAGGGACACGAATCTTACAGGGATGTAATGATATAAGATGGATGTACAGATTAAATAATCGGCAACCATAAAAAATAGTCTAGTAATCTACGGTGGTACTCCATTAACCCAATATAATCATATGAGGTATTCAGAGCAAAAATTTACCAAGTCCAAAAATGGAAAATCCAAATTGTAGGTGAATTTGGGTTTAATATATGATTATTCTTCATAGCAATGGTGAAAAATTATTATATTTGTTATTTTTCATGAGTAATTCTACGAGTGATTTCCAAATTATCGATAAATTCACGAAGTGAGGAATGAATTTATCTAGAGAATTTGGAAATCAAGAGTGGCTTTGTTAGGACTATTTAACGAATAAAACTAAGCTGTTTACTCACAAATCATTATTTAAATATAGTTATTTTAAAATATTTATATATTTAATGTAAACGGCGATATTTGAAAACAAATGAGAAACGTTCTGTTTCACTTGTTTATCATTGCAACCAGATCACATTTATTGCCAAATAGAATAGCAATATTGTAAGAATGCACCCTAGTGGAGAAAAAATGAAGCATATAATTACATATTATTAATTAATTTCTGATGTCCTATAATGTAAATATGTCAATTATATTTTTCTGCAACGTTAATTCCTTGGGAATAATACGTTTAAGAAAGTTCAAACAGTGGTTTCTTTCTTTCTTTCTTTTTTTTTGGCATAATCAATTGCTACGAATGTTTTTCTATAATATCTCGCAGGCAGAATTTGGTTACATTCGTGCACTATGTAGCCTATACAATCTGGAAGTCATTTGATAGAATGAAAGTGATAAAATCGAGGTGAAAAACGAACTGTGATTGGTTGTAAATCAAAATTCATTGAAATGTGATTGGACATCGACTACCATTTGGAGCATGCGTTAAATAGTCACTGTAAAAAAACCGAATGTTTAATTCTTTATCTGCAATAAAACGTGTTAAAAAAATAAATATCCTCAACATGTGTCGAACTCATGTTCGGGCCGAGGGATGAGACCCCTTATCAGAGGTTTGTGAAAACAAGGGTACAGGCGGACCACGCCTGACGCACCATCACAGGGGTAGATGAACGAAATGAAACGAAATGGATGAGATAAGCATGGAGAAATGGTGGAATGAAATTGTGGCAGGGGAAAACGGGAGAATCCCCCGAGAAAACCCTGCCCTGCCCAAGCTCCGTTTGGTACACCATCACGAAACCCATATGAAGTGACCGAGACTCGATCTCGGGACCCCAGTGGTTAGAGGCGAGCGTCTAATCGCTTGTACCACGGAGCTGCCCTAATTAAATGTATTACTTTAACTTTACATCGGTTTTTCTGAAAATATAAAATATGGACTTCGTTCACTTTTACTCTCAACCCCTCAAATACGTTTGAGTAACTTAACTACGTGGGCTGTAACAAAAATAGTGGCAACACTGCTGTAGAAGCGAAACCAGACAGAGTTAATTGTTGTAACTTCTGTCACATGTTAATATATGTCTGACCTGTCTTGCAATAAATGGACTCGTCCGTACGTCTCAAAGCGCATGTACTTTGGAGAAAGTTAGTCTCTTCTGAGTTGCCGCTCTAAGCTGTTGTGTTCCGCCATGTTTACAAAGCAGGGACAGCTATCTTGTTTCAAAATTGAATGTGCTCGTGGCCGTATAGCACGACAATGTCATGCAGGTCTTGTGGAAGCATATGGGGAGACGGCATTGCAATACAGGACTGTGTTTAGTAGTGGAATTTGAAGAGGGTCAAACGATAAAATTCCTGCTGAAGGTCAAAGTGACTCAATGTCAATAGTGGCGTATAATCTACTGTGGAAAAAGGTTCAAAAAATGAGAGAAAGAAAAATACTTCTGAAATAATAATTATGATTATTCCTCATCGTAACCCTTTGTAACAAATTTGGTAAGGAGGCCTTGTGGTGGCGAGCTGGGTTAGAGCTATACCGTCACTGGGGATGGAAAGTTATTTTCCATCCACCACATTCACCGCACTTAAGCACCTAAGATTATGATTTCATCCTTAAGATGAAGGAACCACTTGGTGACATTCGACTCCAGACTGTTCCCGAGATTCTGCTGGCATTAAGACGGTCCGTCAGAAACATCAACAGAACAGGAACTGCTACAAGGATACTATGACTTCCACATCGCTGGCAATGAGTTGTAGACAATGCTGGGTGCTATGTTGAAGGGCTGTAGAAGTTTCACAGGTCTTTCACTTGTATACTAGTAATAAATAAATAGTTGCCACTATTAAAGTTACAACCTACGTACCCCATGTTCACCATCTGTCTGTCTTAATTAATTTGAGAATATATTTCTCTTTAGTCTAATCTCTTTCATAATAAATATTGTTACTTGTGTCAAGCCATTAGGGCCTTTCAGAAGTAAGAACTGTCGGAAGAGGATTTGAAACTTTTAGGATCACACACACTACATTGGCATCACACAAGCACATGGAGGGCCTACCTAGGTGAGTGATTAACTCAGTGTTGGGGTTTCTCCGAGAAAACTCCAAAATTGAATAGTTGCCCAGAAAATAAATCTAACTAACAAAAATTCGAAACTTGAGTTTTCAGTGGATTGGTGAAATATCCGGAGAATATCACGATATGGTGGATGTAAAACTATCCCTGCTCTCTTGCAGACATGTTAATTTATTTTTAAATGTTGGCTTTCAAGCGAATAGTGATCTATCTGTAAAAAATGGCAGGAACAGTTAGTCAAGTCATGAGTAGCAGTGCAGGAAAATAATATTAATGCAAATGTGCAGATTCATTCCACCAGAGTTCCGTGAATTCTATCAGAATCTTAGAGAAACTGAGTGAAGTGAAAATAACAAACACACAAAGAATGTATCGAAATAACAGTAAACGGAAAATAAATATTGAACACTGATTCAGTTAGAAATGTTTCTAACTGAATCAGTGTTCAATATGTATTTTCTATTTCTTATTGTAGAATTTTTAGCTAAATATGTGTTAGATCGTATTTCTACTCTTTGCAGATAGATCACTTTTGAACTCTAATCTGTATTCAATTGTTAATATTTAGTTAGTAGCATGTTATTTTGCATTCAAATTGGCTGTATATGATGAGAGACTAAAATGTGTAATGATGTAATAAAGGTAATAGCCTCAAAATTAACATTTTGAGTTTGTTTCGTTTTCCGGGCAATTTGCAGTTTATGATTAGATCTGTTTTCGGGACAATTTACGACAAGACACAATATTCGCTCAAATATTCATATTACATAAGAGGAATATAATATGGGTGATTCTGATGGCCAAATGGTGTTTAGGGACAATTTAGGCCTTGAAGTGTCCTAACACCTGTCTTACAGGTATGGAAAAAAAAATGATAAAAACCACACCCAGGAAAGTCGTATCCGGCCTGCAGCGATGCTACCTCAAAACTACCAACGGTAGAAAAATTTATAACAATTACTATAACAAGAACAATTGTTACTATAATAGTTATGTACACAAAAGGGAAGTAAGTAGTACATTACTAGCCGAGGGCTAGCAAATAAGTTCCAGGCTTGTAATGTACTCACTTCCCGAATTGTGTATTTAATTTTGTTCATTCCTATACTAATAATTGTGTTTAATTTTTATATTTCGTGTGAATTTATATTTTGGTTTGAATAGTTCAATTGTTTGATAGCAGGGAATGTTGATAAGACAACTGCAATTGTTTATTGTTGTCTAAATTAGTGGCAGACATTTTAAATAACAGTTTCAGACTGCATATTAATGTCAGATATGATTGTGATGTAGATGAAGCGGCGAATGCTGCGGTTCAATTTCTATTACCAGCAAAGTCGAAAAATAGATACGAAAAAGTATACAGAATATTTAAGGATTGGTGTAAATAATTACTTTTTTCCCCTAAGGAAGTAAATTCAGCAATTACATGCCGTTTTCAATGGATACCAAGGCCTTTCTGGCAAATTCAACTTCATCATCTTCATCATCATCCGGTATCATGACAGCTGCCGCCGTCTTCCGGAAACCAAACGCCATTTCTCTCTGTCCATCCATTGATCTTCCTCCAATCTTCTGATAATTATAGCCGCTTACACACCTTCTATCCAGGTTTTCTTTTGTCTTCCTCCTTTCTCTCGGGATCCATTCCATAATAAGTTCAGGCAATCTTTGCTCTGACATTCTTTTGACATGGCCATACCACTGTATTTTTTTTTCTTTTTTTTCTAATCTCTATGAAGTCCGGCTCCTCTTGTACACCCATAATTTTCCTTATTTATTTCGTATTCTATCCATTATAGATTTTCCAGCTGATCTTCTTAATACATCCATTTCTGTACTTAAAATTATTTTCATTTCCCTGGTAGGAATTTGTCAAGCTTCAGCACCATCAACTTACTTCTCTAAAAACAGAATGATGATCATTAGGCTATTATTAGTATAGGAGTGAACAAAAATAATAATCAGTTTGTCTCTGAATCGATCGAATTATATGCAACAGAGATTCAAATTTTACTACGAAATTTTACATTATTCCACATTTTGCCTTAATAAATTGCGATCTTTTTTACTTATATTTTCTGCAAATCCGCTATATCCCCCCATAAAAATATGAAATCCCCTAGATTTTCCACAGCCACTAACTAACTAACTGACTAACTTACTGGCACTATCGAACCCGTAGGTTCATGGCCGCGCGGACGTAGCTCTCCATACATCCCTATCCTGAGCTAATGTTTTCCGATCATTTCCTCTATAATCCACTTCCCTTAAATTATAGTTGATGTTATTCTCGTTCTTGGACTTGGTCTACCAACTGGGCGTTTTCCCTCTGGTTTTCCTACAAGAAGCTTCCATGCACGTCTTTCATTCCCCATTCGTGGCACATGTCCTGCCCATCGTAGTCTACGAGACTTAACTATTATTATGTCTGGCTTCCTATAAAGACCATGTAGTTCGCTGTAATGTAGTCTTCTCCATTCACCTGTCTGTTCATCTCTCTTTGGTCCAAAAATTTTCCAAGAACTTTATTCTCAGATACTCGTAATCTCCTTTCCTCCCTTAAAGTAAGAGTCCATGTTTCGCATGCATATATAACTGGTAGAATAGTAGTTTTATATATTTTCAGCTTAACGTTTTTTTTGAAAGGAGTTGGGACGTCAAGAGTCTTTGTAATGCATAATAGCACGTATTTCCAGAATTGAGCCTATGTTTAATTTCTTTGTGCATCTCATTCATATTTGTGATTATTGTTCCCAGGTATTTGAATTCAGCCACTTCCTCAAAATTTCCCTCATTTGTCACTAGCCACTAGGTAGAAATAACCCGATCAGACGTATGTTAAAAAAAAAATTTAATTGGAAGTAAAACCCGGTAATTTGGCAGCACTGGGATTTGTAATGTGCATATGATTACATTATTGGGAAGCGGACCGGTAAGAAAATGATCGCTCCGTAATGAAGGACACACCTGGCCACGCCTACACCACTATATAAACACTACATTATGTAATCGTGGCGATCATCGATTTAAATTCCCACAACACACACCCAGTTTCATGAGCAGATTTCAAAATCAAAGCAATTTCTATTCTCTCATATCATTGTCTTAATTGTAAAATTTCTTAAATATAATTTCAAATTTTCTGTACGTAGGTATTATGTAAGTTTTGAGTAACATTTAAGAAGAAAGTACGTACATTTCTCTGTTATGCTCTTCATTCGATTTGCATACTACTGTATATTTTATACATACGCTAAGGGTTTATTTTTTCTCACTCTATGAATAAATCAAAATCGCTGTTTGTAATTGGTTTTTCCAAGATGTTAGGGCAAGAATCATAGAAGACACATGAGCCACCGTCGAGGTTACTATGCTTTTATTTATTTATTTGTCCAATGCCACCAGGTTGTCTTTTATAACATTTCTAACTTTCTCCCCTCGCATTGGCGGAATTGAAAACCATTTCTCAAGTCGGGACACTTGGACGGCAAAGTTACGTCAACTCCGATGACATGTTGGATGATAAATTATAACGAAGCGCCAGGAAAGTCATTAACCTGAACTTAACCTAAATTCCGGACCATAGGCGGAATAATTCCTGTGGTCTAACCCAGAATAGAATCGGGTCATCTTGAACTCTAGACAGAAACGCTGACCACTAGCCCATGAGGCTGGTATGTGTATATATATACCTTATCCGCTCTTAGAGTGATCTTAACATCCACAAGCGCCAGTATCCTTCCGCCATTCGCGCCAATTTACTGTTACTTTTGACAGAGAGATGACACAGCAACAGAACACTCGACACTTTCAGCCATTTTGTTTCATGAGAATCGACTGAAGTATGACTCAAATGCATCACCCACATGTAATAAACTATTTTAAGATTTAATTTTTCATTAGGTATATTTTAGAATATTTTCTATGTTTTGAGTATTATTATTTTCATTGATGAAGAATATTAAGTATATTCAGAGGACATATTTTTAATTTAATGAAGGGAACTACTTTTTCGTGTACTTATTGCTTCTGCAACGTACTTCGGTATCCATAACCAATAAAAAGCGAGCAGGTCACATGGTTTTGTTTTGACGAGGATCGCTTTAAGAGCGGACAGGGCATATATATATATATCCAATCTTAGTAATTGTGCCCGAAGGCAGGTCCTTCACTGCATTTTCATGCTATGCTTGCAGCTTTACTAGGGAATTGTGTAGGTGTGGTAGCTTCCCGTTGCTTTCCACACCTGTGAAGGATGATGATGATGATAATGATAAGGGTGTTGATGATGATGACCATATGATTTCGGGGATTGTTTGGGCCTTAAAGTTTTCCTGACATTTGTCTTACAGGTGAGGAAAAACCCCGATAAAAACCTCACCCAGAAAAACTGCCCCGACCGGGATCGAACCCGGGCCCGCTGCGTGACAAGGCAGCACGCTACCTCGAGTCCACAGCGGTGGACTTATATATATATGGTATGATAAGAAAAATAAATGCCTGGACGGGATTCGAACCCGGAACTCTGAGTCTGTACCTCAGCGTGATATCCATTACACCACCAGGCGAATCCAATTCAAACATTTATCAGCGTGATATCCATTACACCACCAGGCGAATCCAATTCAAACATTTATTTATAATTATTTATAAATGTTTGAATTGGATTCGCCTGGTGATGTAATGGATATCACTTTATTTATAAATGTTTGAATTGGATTCGCCTGGTGGTGTAATGGATATCACGCTGAGGCACAGACTCAGAGTTATAATTATTTTTTTGGTATTGAGCAATGCAAGCTTAATATGACATGATAAGAAAAATAAATGCTCGGACGGGATTTGAACTCGGACCTCTGGATTGAGACCCCAGTGCGCTACCGATTACGCTACCAAGCATATTTATTTTTCTTACCATGTCATATATATATATATATATATATATATATATATATATATATATATGCCACACACACACACAAAAAACACACACACACATATATACACTCAATACGTCCCACATGGGGACATAAGTGCTCTCTAACGGGAGTTTCTTAACCAGGCTCATTTAGTTACGCTTATTTATCTATAGATGTCAACGAGTGTTACTGTTACCGCAGTTTAACCTCTCAGCTTTTATGAAGTTCACATGCCACACGTCACCCGAACCTTACAGTGCCACGGCCTGTCGGGAGAGGGATTTAACTATGGATCACACCCACTTATTTCACCACACAGGGCATGAAGGAATAAGCTGTAAAAGGTTAAAATAATAAAATATCTACCTGAGATTTTAGACGTTCTCAACAAAGTAAAGTTTCATTTAAAAACATCGTTGGTCTTTCGTAATATGTCCGAGCAGCCATTAATCTCCGTGGTCAGTAGTATAAGTGAGTTAGTTCTTGGCAAAAATATTAAAAAAACAGAAAGGGTTGGTTTGACGTCAGCTTTTGAGATTAGAATTCACGAGCTCCGAGGTCAAATCCAGTACACGGTTTCGATTGCACGATATGTGATTCCCCGATTCGGTCCAGGGATTGCCTTATCTAATGGCTAACCTCAAGGTGAAGCGAGATATTATTTGATGTTAAACTGCAAAATAACAGTCTTGTTTTAGAGTAGGGCCTTCGTCTGATTACTAGTGACAAATTTCATCCATATTTACTACAAATTATTTTATCTGCAATGGTCCATCGCTGTGGTCTCGAGGTAGCGTGCTATCTTGTCACGCAGAGAGCCCGGATTCGATCCTCGGTCGGGACAAGTTTCCTGGGTGTGGTTTTTCTCGGGGTTTTCCCTTAAGATGTCAGCAAACTTTAAAGCCTAAACGGTCCCGATCACCATCTGGTCATCATTATCATAAGTAATGCCACGAGTGATTTCCAGCTTATCTAGAGGATTTGGAAATCAAGAGTGGCATTTGTTAGGACTATTTAATGAATACAATTAAGTTGTTTACTCACAAATCATTATTTGAATATAGTTATTTTAATACATTTATATATTTAATGTAAACGGCGATGTTTGAAAACAAGTGAGGAATGTTTGTTATGTTTCATTTGTTTATCGCTGCAACTTGATCATACTATGTATTGCCAAATAGGATCGCAATATTGTAAGAATTCACTCTAGTGGAGAAAAAATGAAACACATAAAACTGTATATCACAACCAACATTATAAGTTATTAATTATTTTTCTAGGAAACAACTCAGTAAAATCATTATTAAAAACACAATTACTGAACACAAAATCAAATGTGTAGTTCGAAGGAATCTATTCATTATTTGCTACATTCAACGTGTTTGTTGGAAAATCATTCACTGCAAAATAATGGTCTGACCTGTTCAGAATATTAAAAAGGAGAAACTTTATTTAATATGATAAACAGAAATAGATAAATAGGCACTATTAAAAGAACCCTTAAAAACACAAGAAAAGAAACAAAAATTAAATTTTATAAAGTAATGGCTCTTCCTGTATTGATGTATGGATCAGAATGTTGGACGATCACTAAAAGAAAGAACAAAGATTGGAAGCAGCTGAGATGAGATTTTTAAAAAAAAATATAGCAGGATATACTCTGCTGGGTAAGAAAAGAAATGAAGATATAAGAAAGGAACTAAATATTTTCAAACTTACAGACCGAATAATTAAATATAGGAACGACTGGAAAGAACATGTTGATAGAATACCAGAAGAAAGATTTCCAAAATTATTGCTAAATTATAAACCGCACGGAAGGAGAAATGTTGGACGCCCACACAGAAGATTGTCTGAACAATTTTAACAATTCTAGCTTTCATGAAACCGGAACGAGCCAACAGACTTAATCCCTGGATGTTGATGATGATAATCATCGAGGTAAAACACGACTGTGTTTGGTTGTAAAACAGAAATCATTGAAACGTGATTGGTCATTGACTCCGATTTGGGGCACGAGTTAAATAGTCATCAATATAATATTCACCTAATTAGATTGTGTTTAGTTTAAGGCCTCTCCATGCGCATCATTACCATCATCATCAACTCTCGTATCATCGGGGCAGCGTAACCCCGCTTTTCAGGAGCCTCAATCTTTGAAGTGGGTTACGAGTACGCCATGCCAGGAGGGAACGTCCGAAATGTCGAAATGACAACCTGGGGTAAGTTATTGAAAAAAAAACTGCTATTATAACAATCAGTGACGCTTTTGTTCGTAGTTACTAGGTAACAAAATCTATACTTTATATTCTAACAAAACTCAAAAACACGCTCTCAAAACATAAAACACAGGTTAAAAAACATAAAATACACATTAATTATGATTTCATATAACTACATAAATAAACTTTCCTTGATTTTTCCGGAAGTATATTAATTAATAGTTGTATATTTGACTGATTTTAAAATTTTTCCTGACGAACCGTGAAAATCGCCTTCTCTACTCATTTTTACTATAAATTCACATATGAAACTAGCACCCAAATTTCAGAATATAACAATAATGTTTCATGAATGATCGTGTTTTCTTTTCTTTCTTTTTTTCCTCTACAAAGCCCATGACTATTTTTTAGAATGAGTAAATTTCACTAAATATACTAAATATACAACATATACTAAAACAATCTAAACGTAGATAAAATATTGTTGACAACACGTTACAAAATTGGGTATAGTAAACTCGCAGCTCTTACAACACTCCCTTCTATCGTGTTCTAATTTTGAACATTCGTCACTAAACTTCTGCTTTTTAACTAGTTGTCTAAATAACTATTAAAATACCGGCTCAAGTTTACAAATACTTACCCTTGATTTTTTCTGTTTATTGTTGTGAATTATAACTCTTCTTCTGTATTTAGTAACATGTTTTAATATTTTTAAATATTTAAAACAATTTTTATAACTATATTTTAGAATTTTTAAGTATTTATTCAAATACACATATTGTGATGGTGACTTGCTATTTTCTCCAGAGAGTATATTATATAGTTGGAACCAATGGGTTATCGATGGTTACGGTTATTAAGGAGTGAAAGAAAAGGGCGTTTCATGGGATCCACCCTAGGTTAGAGTAATTGAATTAGGTTAAGGGTCTATTTCATCAACAGAGGTAACTGTATTACTCCAGTTTAAGCTATGTATTATACATGGCGTAATACAGTTACCTCTGTTGGTGAAATTGACCCTAAGTGTGAGTTAGTTATTTAACATTTTCCAATACTGTTATTTTAATACAGTCCTAATAATGGATCATATTATAATGATATTGTGAAAAGAAAAATTAATGTCTGAACCAGGAATCGAATAGAGGTCCACGGTTCGATTCCTGGTTCAGACATTAACTTTTCTTTTCACAATATCATTATAATATTATGAGTTAGTTAGTTAGTTAGCTTTTAGGTTCGTTACATTTTAAAAGTGTCTAAATACTGTACCGGTGCTCTGCGGTAGGCAAGAGATCTCAGGGTTGTGAACTTTTTTATAAGCAAAGAAACAATATTCAAATTTACACTCAATTTTAACGAATCCAAAAATATTTATTTTCGGAGAATATACACTTTAGTTGATACAATTATTTAAAATATTTAATCTAAGAGTGGAGTCGATGAAGTTATTCGAGGTCCACGTGCTAGAATCAAATATTTTCAAAGTCCAATGTTTAACGGAATAATTCTTTATAAAATTGAAGATAGCTTTAAATTTAACAATTTCTCGGACGAATCTAGATTTAACTGGATCGGAGATCGCGGTCTATAGATCTACGATGTTTTAACACTCAATACAGAATAACCGAGAGTGAGCTTATTTTGATATATGTTCTCGCTTATAAAGTTCTCAGTAATAAATAAAAATAATAAGATATCTAATGGTTTAATTTCTCATTGTCATCTCAAAGAATACTTTACTGTTCTTTTATCTACTAATTGGCTGATTGATTCACAAGTCAATAGACAAATGAGGACTCAGTGTGTCACAACTTCACGTATTGTGTGTAATTGAATCAACCTTGCAATTTTCTAAGAACACCGAGAAGTGTCTCTTTTGTTTACACTCCTCCGGCAAGACTTGGCTTCCTGCACTTAATTCCTACACACGTTGCCATGACAACCAACTACACAATACTACAGTCTTCCTCACTAAATTATTTCTGTTTTTATCATATATATATATATATATATATATATATATATAACCACAGTTAGTTCAAACCACATTCAAGACTAAAAGTGTATAAAACACTGGCCTCTTCCAACTATTTTGTACGGTAGCGAAATATGAACAATTCAAATACCTAGGAAAAATAATCACAAATAGGATAAAGAAATTAAACATAGGCTCAATTCTGGAAATGCGTGCTATTATGCATTACAGAGACTTTTGTCGTCCCAACTCCTTTCAAAAAACGTTAAACTGACAATATATAAAACTATTATTCTATCAGTTATATTATATGGATGCGAAACATGGACTCTTACTTTAAGGGAGGAAAACAGATTACGAGTATTTGAGAATAAAGTACTCAGGAACATTTTTGAGCAGACAGGTGAATGGACAAGACTACTAAACAATGAACTACATTGTCTTTATAGGAAGCCAGATATAATAACAGTTAAGTCTCGTGGACTGCAATGGGCAGGACATGTGGCACGTATGGGGAATGAAAGAGGTGCATGGAAGCTTCTTGTGGGAAAACCAGAGTGAAAACGCCCAGTTGGTAGACCAATAATGAGGTGGGAGAATAACATTAACTATGATTTGAGGGAAGTAGATCATACAGGGAATGATTGGAAAGCATTAGCTCAGGATAGGGATGTATGGAGAGCTTATGTCCGTGCGGTCATGAACCCACGGGTTCGATAGTGCCAGTGAGTAAGAGTAAGTAAGTAAGCGAAATATGAACATTGAAACAGAAAGATATACAGAGTCTTAGATCTGCTGAAATGAGATACCTTCGGAGGACTGCAGAATACACACTACCAGATCACAAGAAAAATGAAGACATCTTAAAAGAATTACACATGGAATTTTTAGAAAACAAAAATTTCTGATTACATTGAGCAACAAAACAAAAACTTTTTTTTTTTTGCCTCAGAAAGAAAAATCTATAGTATTTTTTCTCCTGGATTCAAATATGATATCGGTTTTTCTCCATCACGCAAGGTTACCGAGAGACAGGCATTCATAATTTTAAACACTTTAATATGTTCTACATTCGTAACTACACAATATTCGAACATTCGGACTCATCTAGAATGTAAGAAATGACGGTTTTCTGCTATATTTCTACTATGTTTGATGGTCCAACAATAATAGGCCAGCATGTTAGGATTCAATTTGCCTCGTTATCTCCATTCCATAGCTGAAATCTCCTGAGTTAGCTCATTTGGTTTTATTTTACAATGGACAAATGGACGAAAAAACGTTTATTAAAAAATAATTATTTAAATCCATTAATTGAAATTGAAATAAAACAACTGTGGGTGATGGAGAAATTCCGAATACATATTTGAAAAGAAGATAAAAAAACTGCATCAAGTACAACTATTGGTACCCATGAGTCAAAAATCAAGTTGACCAGTGTTATAAGCCAAGATGGTTGCAACACGTTCATCAAATGGAAGATCACAGAATACCCAAATTAATGTTAAGCTATCGATCTGCAGGAAGAAGGCGACCAGGACACCCACTCAAAAGACTTTTGGATGGTGTTCCTCTTGAGGCCGAAACAGGTCGACAAATGTCCTAAATTCGTGAATGCACTACGATGATATAATATATATATATATATATATATATATATATATATAATTATTATCTAATTAATTCACTGGCACTATTGTACTCCTAGGTTCATAACATAAGCTCTCCATACATCCCAATCTTGAGCCAATGTTTTGCAAAGATTCCCGTCATTATTTACCTCTCTAAAATCCTGGTCAATGTTATACTCCAACTTCAGTCTTGACCTGCCTACTGGGCGCTATTCCTCTGCTTTTCCTAAAAGGAGTTTCCATACCCCTGTTTCATTATCCATTAGTGCCACATGTCCTGCCCGTCACAGTCTACAGAGACTTAACTGTTCTTATTACATCTTCTGCATTTCCCATAAAGATCATGTAGCTCACTGTTATCTCCAAAAATTTTTCATAAGAAAATTATTCTCTAATAATTGTAATTTTTCCCTGCTTTAAGGAAACATCCATGTTTTGCATCCATATACAATAATAATAATAATAATATATAATAATAATAATAATATATAATAATAAGTAGTAATAATAATATTATTATTATTATTATTATTATTTTATTACTACTGTATTATTATTATTTTTTATTATTTTTTATTACTACTGTATTATTATTATTATTATTATTATTATTATTATTATTATTATTATTATTATTATTATTATATTATTATTATTATTATTATTATTATTTATTTGTTACCAATTTCTCTACGATACAGTAGTTTTCCTACAACCCATCGTAAATTTTACTCCTCCATAAATCCCTATTCTCATCATCACACTCTCTTAATCCTCTCGACACCATGCTGCTATGCACTCCTTGAATCCACTGTTCTTTTGGTCTCCCTTTTCTTCTATTGCTCTCCGGTTCAAATACCAATATCATCTTAGGTATCCTAACATCTGACATCCTCTTTACGTGGCCAAAAAAATTTAATCTTCTTTCTTCAATCACTTGTAGAACAAAATATTTTGAACAGTATTATTATTATTATTATTATTATTATTATTATTATTATTATTATTATTATTAATTCAGGAAATATTTACTGTGAAGTGAAGGACATGTGGAGGTATACGAAATAAAAGAGGGACATAAAAACTTCTTTTGATAAAAGAAAAGCGAAAGAGCCCAGTAAATGTGTCAAAGATAAGGTGGGAGAATAACATTAATCATAATTTAAGAGAGTTGAATTATACAGGTAATGACAGGAAAATAAGGCCCAGCGTTCCGATCCATATAGTAGTGTTGGAACCGCCATTGTTTTATAAAATTTTAAAAGTGTCTCCTTTCTAGTTCCTTTGAGACTTCGTTTTATGGTGCCACACATATAATTAAAATTTATTTATTTTGTTTTCAATGTCTTCACTTTTTCTATATGATACATTGTATCCCAGACAATTAAAATTGCTCGCCCGTTCTATCATTTTATTCTCTAATTAAACCAAAATTTAATCAATAGCAGCAGTGATTTTCTTCTGTCTTGGTTCCACGTTTAAACAATTTCATATTATAGGCCTATGTGCTGTTTGCGTTGCAATCATGCCTTTTAATACAATACTTGCCCTAATTATATTATTATTATTATTACTATTATTAACTCTAGAATTTAGGGGCTATAGGCTAATATCAGTCCCGTGGTGACCGGTCTAAGGAATGGCGCATAGTAATAGATGGCGTGCTATTTCGAATCCTAAAGAGGGAAGATATTTTCTCTCTGAATTTCTGCCAGTGTATTGAACCGGTGTCCACCCAGCATAATCAAGAATACGATAAATAATAATAATAATAATAATAGCTTTATTTTACCTGGCAGAGTTAAGGAAGTTAAGAATAACAGCTCCAGGTTTTAAAAACCGGCAATAACGACTGGAAACGAACATACATTATAGTAACTCTGTAACTGGCATGTGGAGATACACCTATTTGCCATGTAATGCTTTCATAGGGCCTATCTTATTATTATATATTCAATTTAGATAAATATTTTATTTATGATCTTCGCATCATTATATACCTATTCCTTATCTTTTTACGATTTACTTGATATCAAATACGACTATATTTGTTCTTCTCATTCCCTTTCCAATATTTGTTAATGATTATATTTTCTACTAGCGGACCCGGCAGGCGTTGTATTGCCTGAACTTTCAATTCTCGTGTCTTGGCCGGGCGATAAAAATGTAAGTTACTATTATTACCATAAAATGCACTAATTAACAAGTTCGCAAGAAAACTCCTCACTGCCATCTGTTGTGGCTCAAGAAGCGTGCATTATGACGCCACATTGTTGTCGCGCGGAATATGTTGGTAATGCAGATGACTATATATATAGCCTATATGTGACATAAAGAAATCCTATTACCCGATCGCAGCGCCACCTACCGGGTCCAATTGTGAATATAAACCATCCATGGATCCACTCAAACACACACAACAAATTTGATCAAAATCGGTCCAATCGTTTAGGCAGTTTTTAATTTCGGATTTCAAGTAAACTTCCACTTTTAATTGTTTGATTTCTCTCACTTTTGGATAACACCTACCTCGGTATTTTAATATGATATACTGACTTTCGTTGTGAAACATCGAAAATTGTGACCGCTAGAGCGATTTTTATATGTTCACTTCAGGTGAAACCGTACACCTAATGGTTTTAGTGGATCCAGTTGTGAATCTAAAACATGCAGCGACCCACTCAAAATATTTAATCAAAATCGGTCCAGTCGTATACGCATTTTTTTTTAAATTTCGGATTTCAAGTAAATCCCCACTTCTAATGATTGGATTTTGATAATTTTTGGACAGTACATACCTCGGTTTATTTTAATAGAATTTTCTGAGTTTTGTTATGAAACATCGAAAATTGCGATCGCTATAGCGATTTTTAAATTTTCGTTTCGGGTGAACTCCTACAACTAATGATTTTAGAACATATTAGATAACGGCTAAACACTCGCCGTATCTAAAACCCTGTATGTACAAATTTTCACGAAGATCGGTTGAACGGTTTATAAGTCTATAAAGGACAGACAGACATAGGCCTACATTCATTTTTATAGGCCTATATATATATATATATATATATATATATATATATAGCCTATGTAATTTTATTTTATTTATATTTATATTAGAATATTTATTCCACTGTCATATACACTGTCACTGTTTAAATAAATTAAATTTCTATACTTTTTTAGATTGTGCCGAAAGTTTAATATAGGCCTACATATAATTCAGATACGTTGAAGACTATTACACTCCATAAACAATGGCAATATGCCGGCCGTCATATTAGATAACTAACAAATTCCTTATACCGACATCGTTAAAAACTTGGGACTTTACTTAGATTCTAATTTAAGTTGCCATGCCTAAGTAAAACAAACATCTAAAAAGATCTTCTCCATAATGCATTCCCTAAAGCGTCTACAAAAATTTTCTTCCTACAGCTCTTAAAAGAATTTTAATTCAAACCTTAGTGATGCCGCATTTTGATTATTGTGACGTTCTACTAACTGACATAAGTGACGGATTGTCGGACAAACTGCAGCGTGACCATAATATGTGTATCAGATTCATATTTAATGTTCGAAAATACGATCACCTTTCTCCATTATTCCACGAATTGTCATGGCTACATCTAAAAGAGAGAAGAAAATTGCACTGTCTAATTCTCTTATTTAAGATCCTACATGCCTCGTTTGCCAATTATTTATCATCTCATTTCCAGTATCTATCCTCAAACCATAACTTAAACACAAGATCACAACATAGTCTCTTGATTAATATACCGCAACATAGGACATCACATCATTCCATGTCATATACTATCTTCACTTCTCGCAACTGAAATTCCCTACCAAAAGAAATAAGGGGCTGCCGGACATTGGCATCTTTTAAAAGAAATCTGAATTTATATTTGCTCTAACCTCGACTTCATTATTACCCAGTGAAAGGTACATATATTAATTGGTGTTTCTCGTATAATTAATCATATTTATATTATTATATTATTATTATTATTATTATTATTATTATTATCGTAAGTATTATTATTGTTATTATCGTATAAAATGTTATTTGTACATGAAATTTACATTGCTACATTTAATGTATCTTTAACTGTTTATAATTAGCAGGCTATAGTGTATATCTATATTTGTCAAATATTTATTTGTATTTGTGCTGGTTGAGTGGAAGAGTTTATAATTAGTAGGCTATAGTGTAAATCTATATTTGTCAAATATTTATTTATATTTGTGCTGGTTGAGTGGAAGAGTTTATAATTAGTAGGCTATAGTGTATATCTAGGCCATATTTTGTCAAATATTATTTGATTTGTGCTGGTTGAGGGAAGAGTTTATAATTAGTAGGCTATAGTGTAAATCTATATTTGTCAAATATTATTTGTATTTGTGCTGGTTGAGTGGAAGAGTTTATAATTAGTAGGCTATAGTGTATATCTATGCTATATTTGTCAAATATTTATTTGTATTTGTGCTGGTTGAGTGGAAGAGTTTATAATTAGTAGACTATAGTGTAAATCTATATTTGTCAAATATTTATTTGTATTTGTGCTGGTTGAGTGGAAGAGTTTATAATTAGTAGGCTATAGTGTATATCTATATTGTCAAATATTTATTTGTATTTGTGCTGGTTGAGTGGAAGAGTTTATAATTAGTAGGCTATAGTGTATATCTAGGCCTATATTTGTCAAATATTTATTTGTATTTGTGCTGGTTGAGTGGAAGAGTTTATAATTAGTAGGCTATAGTGTATATCTATATTTGTCAAATATTTATTTGTATTTGTGCTGGTTGAGTGGAAGAGTTTTATAATTAGTAGGCTATAGTGTATATCTATATTTGTCAAATATTATTGGTATTTGTGCTGGTTGAGTGGAAGAGTTTATAATTAGTAGGCTATAGTGTAAATCTATATTTGTCAAATATTTATTTGTATTTGTGCTGGTTGAGTGGAAGAGTTTATAATTAGTAGGCTATAGTGTATATCTATATTTGTCAAATATTTATTTGTATTTGTGCTGGTTGAGTGGAAGAGTTTATAATTAGTAGGCTATAGTGTATATCTATATTTGTCAAATATTTATTTGTATTTGTGCTGGTTGAGTGGAAGAGTTTATAATTAGTAGGCTATAGTGTATATCTATATATTTGTCAAATATTTATTTGTATTTGTGCTGGTTGAGTGGAAGGGTTTATAATTAGTAGGCTATAGTGTAAATCTATATTTGTCAAATATTATTTGTATTTGTGCTGGTTGAGTGGAAGAGTTTATAATTAGTAGGCTATAGTGTAATATCTATATTTGTCAAATATTTATTTGTATTTGTGTGGTTGAGTGGAAGAGTTTATAATTAGTAGGCTATAGTGTATATCTATATTTGTCAAATATTTATTGTATTTGTGCTGGTTGAGTGGAAGAGTTTATAATTAGTAGGCTATAGTGTATATTCTATATTTGTCAAATATTTATTTGTATTTGTGCTGGTTGAGTGGAAGGGTTTATAATTAGTAGGCTATAGTGTAAATCTATATTTGTCAAATATTATTTGTATTTGTGCTGGTTGAGTGGAAGAGTTTATAATTAGTAGGCTATAGTGTATATCTATATTTTGTCAAATATTTATTTGTATTGTGCTGGTTGAGTGGAAGAGTTTATAATTAGTAGGCTATAGTGTAAATCTATATTTGTCAAATATTTATTTGTATTTGTGCTGGTTGAGTGGAAGAGTTTATAATTAGTAGGCTATAGTGTATATCTATATTTGTCAAATATTTATTTGTATTTGTGCTGGTTGAGTGGAAGAGTTTATAATTAGTAGGCTATAGTGTAAATCTATATTTGTCAAATATTTATTTGTATTTGTGCTGGTTGAGTGGAAGAGTTTATAATTAGTAGGCTATAGTGATATCTAGGTCTATATTTGTCAAATATTTATTTGTATTTGTGCTGGTTGAGTGGAAGAGTTTATAATTAGTAGGCTATAGTGTATATCTAGGCCTATATTTGTCAAATATTTATTTGTATTTGTGCTGGTTGAGTGGAAGAGTTTATAATTAGTAGGCTATAGTGTATATCTATATTTGTCAAATATTTATTTGTATTTGTGCTGGTTGAGTGGAAGAGTTTATAATTAGTAGGCTATAGTGTATATCTATATTTGTCAAATATTTATTTGTATTTGTGCTGGTTGAGTGGAAGAGTTTATAATTAGTAGGCTATAGTGAAATCTATATTTGTCAAATATTTATTTGTATTTGTGCTGGTTGAGTGGAAGAGTTTATAATTAGTAGGCTATAGTGTATATCTAGCCTATATTTGTCAAATATTTATTTGTATTTGTGCTGGTTGAGTGGAAGAGTTATAATTAGTAGGCTATAGTGTATATCTATATTTGTCAAATATTTATTTGTATTTGTGCTGGTTGAGTGGAAGAGTTTATAATTAGTAGGCTATAGTCGTATATCTATATTTGTCAAATATGTATTTGTGTTTGTGCTGGTTGAGTAAGAAGAGCGCGTTAGACATTAGTAGGCTCTAGTGTATTATCTATATTTGGTCAACATATTATTTGTATTTGTGCTGGTTGAGTGGAAGAGTTTATAATTAGTAGGCTATAGTGTATATCTATATTTGTCAAATATTTATTTGTATTTGTGCTGGTTGAGTGGAAGAGTTTATAATTAGTAGGCTATAGTGTATATCTATATTGTCAAATATTTATTTGTATTTGTGCTGGTTGAGTGGAAGAGTTTATAATTAGTAGGCTATAGGGTATATCTATATTTGTCAATATTTATTTGTATTTGTGCTGGTTGAGTGGAAGAGGAGGCCTTATGGCCTTAACTCTGCCAGAATAAATAAAGCATTATTATTGCTATTATTATTATTATATTATTATTATTATTTATTATTATTATTATTATTATTATTATTATTATTATTATTAAGAATAAATTATTCACAACTAGCTTCATACCCGCCGTGTGCTGCTACGCCTAAATAAATTAAAATTTAATGTGCTTTTATGTTTAGTTGAACAAGTAAATAGAAAAATAATTACAAATGTATATTTTTTAGATACCCCGTGCTGATTTCCGGGCGTTTTATCCCGATCTTCTTTGACATAAATTAGTCTGAAATACTGAAAATTAATGTGTTTTATGTTTAGTTAAATAAGTAGAGGTGAAAATTTATATTGTAATTATTTTTAGATACCCCGTGCTGTTTACCCGGCGTTGACCGGGAATCTACTCATCCCGATCTTTTTGTCATATATGTAATGAAAGACAAAAAATAATGTACTTCTTGTGATTAGTTGAATAAGTACAATGAAAAATAATTATAAATGTATATCGTAATTATTTTAAGATTCCCCGTGCTGATTACCCGGTGTTGCCCGGGAATCTACTTATCTCGATCTTCTTGGCATATAATGAGCTAAAAGACAAAATTCGTTATTGTGAGTTATCCGTAAAAATGTATCCGCCATGTGCTGCTTGGTATGTTGTCTCCCATCTTCTTGGCATCAATGAAAGGACAAAATGGTTATTGTGCGTTATCCGTAAGAGATAAACATTATGCTGTCGCGGACTTTTTTGTAGAGCTTTTTGAGATATTCAATTCAGCGTAATTCATTTAAGCGTCCAAAGAGCTACTTTTTCAGTGTCCAAACTACTTTTTGATTTTAAACAAAGGGCGATTTTTAAGGGTGTAGGAGTTGAGTATCACAACTCTCTTATAGCCTATGTTCAGTCCGAGAATATCCTGAACATTTTGCAATAAGCCCCATCACAATCGGATCAACGGTATGGCCGCGCATAAAGCACGAACAAACAAACATTCATTTTATATATTACATTTTTGTATAGGGCCTATATATATATATATTTTTTTTTTTTTTCCTTGAGGACATAACTAGTCATCCAGGAAGCATGATCTATAAATAAATCTTAACAACTCAACTTACAATGACTGTTTTTTCATTGTGATCAGCTTGTCAAATAAGTTAAGCCAGGCTTCATTTTTAATTAAATGTCAAAAATAGTATTGATGCGAACGACGATATCACAAAATTTATTAATACAATTAAATATCAGATATCATCATCAGCAAATATATTTAAATCCAATGGAATCATCTCAAATACCGTCAGCAAAACAGAGCATAATATATCTTCATAGAAGCTAATGGCTTAAGTTGATTTCACATCATTTTTTAATTAAACCACATTGCCATTTTTTACATACTGTTCCAACGTATTAACTGACTGACTGGCACTAGAGGACATAAGCTCTCCACACAACCTTATTCTGAGTGACATGTCTGGTCCTATCATCCCCTGTATTAATTACCCTCCGTAAATCATGGTTAATATTATGTCTCCCACCTCATTCTGGGTCTACCTAGTGGGCGCCATTCCTCAGGTTTCCTAAAAGGATTTTTCATGCCCTCTGCATTCTTGTTCGTACCACATGCCCTGCCCCATCTCAGTCTACGAGATTTAACTGTTCTTATTAGGCCTACACCGATCTCCAATCAAATATCATGTGGCTCACTGTTTTGTAGTTTTCTCCCTTCACCTGACTGCTATTCTCTATCTTAGGTTCAAACATTTCTTAATAACTTTATGCTAAATACTGAACTATACTGACCCAACTGACCGAACATGACCTATACTGACTAGACTTGACCGAACCTAAACATAACCAATCTAACATAACTATCCTGCCGATATGGACACAAGTCCCGAAAGCGTTACAGTTAAATAAGCTAATTAAGTTGAGGAGACGGACCTTTCGGGTGAATATTCCATTATTTATATTTTTAATTCTGAATAATACCTCAACGGAACACATCATGAATCTTATAAAAGTTGACTAACATAATCGAAAATAAAATACCTAACCTAACCGATTCTAACCAAACATAGCTGAACCTGAAACTAACTTAACCCTAACATGGAACCTACCTGAAGCTAAACACTAAACCAAACTGAACGGAATTTAGCCTGAACCAAACATAGTGAACCGAACTAACTTAAACTAACCTGGAACCTAACTGAACCTAACCGAAGCTAACTAAACCTAAAGAACCTAAATCTGAAGTAATCTAACCTAACCAACATAGCTACCTCAACCTAACTTAAACTAACATGGACTAACTGAACCTAACCTGTAGCTAACCTCAACCTAAACTGACCTAACTGAACGTGAATCTAGCCTGAACCAAAAATAGCTGAACCTGAACTTACGTTAAACCTAACATGAACCTAACTTGAACCTAACCTGAACTAACCCAAACCAAACTGACGTGAACTAGCATGAACCCAAACTAGCTGAACCTGAACCTTACTTAAACCTAACAGGAACTAACTTGAAGTAACCAAAAACCTAATCTGAACTAAACGAACGTGAATTAGCTGAACCACTAACAGCGAACCTGACCTAAATTAAACCTAACTTGAACTTGAACCTAGCCTGAAGCTAGCTAAACTGAACCTGAATTAGCCTGAACCTAACTGAACCTGTCTGATCAACCTAACCTTGAATCTAGAATATTATAAGGCGAGCTATTGTTAGAAATAAGATCAAAACCCTACGGATATATAGAGCTAGATAGAAAAAATATTGTAAAAATTTTCAAACTTTTTCTAGAGTACAACATATATATAGTTAAATATGCTAGAAGGTAAACTGGGCTCGCATGTTCACACCACATTCTCACAAGTGTACATTTTTCAGTTATTTTCAGTGAATAAAAATGTAACTGCAATAAATATAAACTGTCGTTACGAATTCGTCCTGCTCCAATCAAGATAACTTCCGGTCTGTGCAAAGTAAATAATTGACGAGTTGACTTGACGAATATTTCGGCAGACCAACTCAAAGGCTATGATGAGGATTAGACAACAATGCCATAGTGACGAATACATAAAGGTCCAAGTTCACATGCAGTTCAAATAATTGCCCAACATAAAGCTTACAAGCAGCACGAGCGTACGCAATGGGAGTGGGACGCCGTACTGACGCCACAAGGAACAAGTAGAGGAAGTCCACTGTGACACGTGTTGGACAAACATAGATGTTAAAATATATTAATACATATTTAATTCTAGGTAGTATTCCCAAACTCTGTTTCCTATTAAATTTTACATTTAATCTTAAACAATGATTATGGTGATGTAGTTAGAACTATTTCACATTAGTTTATTCTTAATGAAACAGGCTTACAATTATAATGTAAGGCAGGTCGTAAGTTGAGGAAAAACTCATTTCTTGCGCCGATAGTGAGTTTTGTCATACTTTCAGAAAAGATAGCACGACCATGATTAAAAGTTCAACTTCCAACCTAAATAACTATACTGTAATATTACATATTACAAACCACATGTGGGAAATAAATCACACTGCCCTTTATGTTAGGCCTATACTACGTACAATGTATATACAAAAATATATCCAAAAGGTAGTATTAATATACATTATACGAAACAAAAATCACTGTCATTTTAAATGAACTGAACTTAATTTGAAACAATATAAAACAATAAATACGTACTAGTGCCGCCATTTTATCACTGATTGGTATCACGACATCCTGTAGTTTCAACTAAACAAACATTCCCACACTGTTAACGTAGTCAGTTGTTTATAATGAACGCAAATATTCCAACAAAGATGTGTATTATTTTACTATTATTTATTATTTTGAAAACATCATTCGCGCAAAAAATAATGCCCAACGCACGGTTTGTGAAGTGTTTTACGAATCTCGGAAATTAAAAACCTCCCTATCCCCCGGTGTTTTTAACATTTCCTCACTTCTGCAAAAACCACTTCCCAACCTCGCATCGTCGTAATATCCTGGTTTAATTTTATGTCAGATGAACGAGGTGCAAACATAATATGTACAACTCTGGGGTCATTTAGACCCAGAAATTGTGTATTTGTTGGTCATTTTTATCCTTTTTCGATTTTTGTTGTTTTATTTGTCCTTTTATAGCCCTTTTTTCAGTCCTAACGGCTTTTTTTCGCAAATTTGACCGTATTTTGGACTAAATTTTATGCAATTTGAATAATTCAAAGAATCCACAGAGTCTAGTCTCAATTTCGACTTATTTTAAAAGAATACCCTAGTTTTACTTTCCAAAGACTTTTCACATGACAAATTCTCGAAACCCTGCACAAAAATAAGCATTATTTTTAACAACTGCCAGCCTACTGACCACCTGAACTATAGTATTCGACATCAAATTTTCTACGAATGCGCCACTTTGTGACAATTATCTTGGGCAGATTACAAACTACACCACTTTTACGCTTCTTTTTTCTTCAGTTTTTCGTTTTAGTCTTTTATAGGATATCTTTAGGTCTTTTTAAAAGTGTTTTTATAGGCATTTTATGTCCTGCAACTTCCGAGCTTCTACTTATAATAGTGGTAACACTTAGTTTACTTATGCCTTTCAACCATTCATACAATAATAATATAATAATAATAATAATAATAATAATAATAATAATAATAAATACTTACTTACTTGCACTATCGAACCCATAGTTCATGGCCGCACGGACATAAGCTCTCCATAACATCCCTATCCTGAGCTAATACTTTCCAATCATTCCTGTATAATCTACATCCCTCAAATCATAGTTAATGTTATTCTCCCACCTCATTCTTGGTCTCCGAACTGGGCGTTTTCCTTCTGGCTTTCCCTACAAGAAGCTTCCATGCAAGTCTTTCATTCCCCATACTTGCAACATGTCCTGCCCATGCGAAGTCTACGAGACTAGCAACTGTTCTTATTATATCTGGCTTCCTATAAAGACCATGGTAGTTCGTTGTTTATGCAGTCTTCTCCATTCACCTGTCTGTTTCATCTCTCTTTAGTCCAACAATTTTCCTAAGTACTTTATTCTTCAAATACTTGTAATCTCCTTTCCTCCTTTAAAGTAAGAGTCCATGTTCGCAACCAGTATAATATAACTGGTAGAATAATAGTTTTATATATTTTCAGTTTAACGTTTTTTGAAAGGAGTTGGAACATCAAGGAGTCTCCTGCAATGCATAATAGCACGCATTTCCAGAATTGAGTAATAATAATAATAATAATACTATAATAATACGCCGTAGCAGTAGTGTTAAGGCCTGAGGCTACAAGCCAGAGGGTCGAGGTTCAAGTCTCCGTGGGGTCAGATTTTTTAAAAGACCCCAACCCTTGGGGGCACTATTGGCACCTGGGGCGATCTCAGCCTCTACGTAATGAGTACCAGACGCTTGTTCTGGGGGTAAAGGCGGCCGTCACGTAGGGCTGAAACCCGGCTGACATAAGTGCCGTATTGTCTAGAAAAAGTGGGAGCTCTAACGCTCCTACTCCCCAAGGGCCTCCGGTCCTGTGTGTGGATCGACCTTTACTTTACTGTACTTACGAATAATAAG
>JASPKZ010006722.1:0-68519 GCA_030220185.1 Diploptera punctata | reverse complement strand
TATCTTATGCAGTTTTTTTGCAATAGAATTGGAACATAGCTCAGCATCAGTATTGTACATCGCCTCGAGGAGACTTCTAGTAGGAAACTAACTTATTATTTGAATGATGGAAAATCAGTTATATTTTACTGAGAAGAATTTTTTATTCAGGCTTGAGATTATTTTACAAGCTCGAAAATCTTAATCAAGGGAACCACGGCTCAAAGTCTCTCCCGGAGGACTTGTCCCTTGGATTTTCCCTACCCAAAAAATACATCGACCCCGGTCGAGTTTGAACCCGCGACCATCGGGACTAGAGGCAAGAAATATACCCACTTGACCACCGCGGCCGACTCTAAGATCGATCATCTCATCATCTTCACTTCAAGGTTTAGGCGATTCGCTTGTTCCGAATTCACAATGATTCCTTCCATCTCTTCCTAGGTCTTCCTTCATCCCTCATTCCCTTTGGTTTATAATGATATGCTATATTGGGCAATTTTTATTCTTCCATTCTCTGAACATGCTTTTCCCTGCCGACGCGTGTGTTGTTGAATTCTATCATTTATTGAATATATTTCTAATTCAGTTCTTATTTCTTCATTTCTTATGTGGTCCAATACAGAGGGCTAAATACATCTTCTTCTTGTAAGCCCATGTTTCCCTTAACAGATATTTAGGCGCTCTCCCCCTACAGGGAAGAATTTGAACCATACTAATTTAGTTACACTTGTTTTCGTTATAGATGTCATTTGAGTGGTCCGTGGTCAGTGTTCAATATACGTGATAATTAAATGGTTTAAGTCATAAGACAGCAGCCCTGCCACCATAACTACACAAGAGGCTGGTAACTTCTTTGAGAGTAATAATTATTCAAAGTACTGTAAGATCGATACGAAGTCAATATTTAAGCCATAAATTCAGTACATTTTTATTGTCTATAAACTATGTTTGATAAAGTTTGTAAGTATTGCTTCTATACTTAACAATCTCTGATCGTTGGAAATGAAGACATTAATAAAGCTATCGTCAGAAAGTTGTTGATATGTTGTGGTTACCATCGTAAAGTTTGAATCGCTTTTCTTAAGTTCCTACACGAGTTTTGCACATATACGAGCACTTTATTGTAAAACTGACTCCCTTAAACAAAATTGAATGTAATAAAAATCATTCTATATAAGCTGCACTAAAACTCGAATCATAAAATTATTTACGGGTTTCACTGCCCTTAAGTGATATTTCTTAACAATGGTCATAGCATTCATATATTATTTGCTTAGCTTTGCTGATTCTCCATATATCCTATGACAGATACAGAAACAACAACTATAATAGAGTTTTATGGGGAGATGGGGGAGTGTTTTGGTATAAGGAACTCGGGGTCTCTCGGAATTTATTACAGAATACTTTGTTGTAGGTCAAGCCCGCGCCGTAGCAGATTCGTTTAAGGCATACGCTGGTTCGTGTCCTCATGGGGAGAAGACATTTTCTCATGGAATTTCGGCCAGTATGGCCCGCATCGTGAGGAATTTGGGTAACTACAATAAGTAGTGGGTCCAAGTTGAGAAAACCAGCTATAGCGCTGAGGGACTCGACATGTTGACCATATGTCACCCCTGTACTGGCTGAT
The DNA here is from genome assembly GCA_030220185.1 of Diploptera punctata. Lineage (NCBI taxonomy): Eukaryota > Metazoa > Arthropoda > Insecta > Blattodea > Blaberidae > Diploptera > Diploptera punctata. Next base: position 66,910 of record JASPKZ010006722.1, on the reverse strand, counting down.
GATCATCTACCTCTGTTAGTCTTTACGGGGGATGACATTTTCCTATGGAATTTCGGCCAATATGGAACCGTGTTCCCCTTATCGTGAGGAACTTGGGCAACTATATTGAGTTCCGGCAAGTATTAGCCCCCCCCACTACTGCTGCTAACAGTACTATTCATAATACTGCTAATATAAATTTAAAATAATATAATGTTGTTAATAAAAACAATAATATCGTTAACAAATATAACAATAACAGTGATAATAACAATAATAACTAACTAATTAACTCAATGAATCCACTATCGAATCCATAGGTATTGGCCGCACGGCCATAAGCTCTCCATACATTCATATCCTGAGTCAACGTTTTTCAATAGTCACATGCATAATTTACCACCGCCAAATCATGGTTAATGTTTTTCTCCCACTTCATTTTTAGCTACTTACCGGCCGTTTTTCCTCTGGTTTTCCTACAAGGAGTTTCATGTCCTTCTTTGATTCCCAATTCGTGCCAACAAATACCCTGCCAATAGCAGTCCACGATATCTTAAATTTTCTGGTTTACGATAAAGATAATGTAACTCACTGTTAAATATTCTTCTCCATTCACCTGTCTGTTCATCTCTCTTGGTCCAAAAATAACAATAATCACATCTCCTTTCACGGATTAGGTCTTTGCCTGTTCCGATCTCACATATGTTCAGCCCAGCGTTTTCTTGGTTCTTCCTACTGATCTTCGCCCTCCAGGATTATACATCAATGCCATCATTGGTATCCATCCTCTGTCATTCTTTGCAGATGTCTATCCAATTGTTCCTATGTTCTTCTATTCGTTGAAGAAGTGGTTGTTCTTTTACTTCCACTCTAATATTCTAATTTCTAATATGTTCTTCTCTTGTACAACATTTCATAGCCCATAGGAAGTTCATTTCCGGTGCCTGAATTTTACTTTTTTTCTTTGTTTTTTTCTTAGGACCCAGGCTTCATTTCATACATCGCCACTGGTAGTGCCATCGTTGAGTAAAATCTTAGCTACGTTTCCTTTCTATCTTTATTCCTCAGTGTTCGTCTGATTGTTGCAAATATGTTGAAATTTCTGAATTTTCTTATTTATATCTCGTTCTTCTCCATAAGTTATATGGCAGCCCAAATACTGGAACAACAATAATAATATAAAAATAATTGTAATTTATTGTGATCCAGAGTTAAATTGCTTTCCCACAGGCCGTGTCTCTGTACGAATCGGGAGTAAAAGTAATTACCAAACGAAGAGGAAAATATAAGGCACAGAAAGGAAGAACGAGCATTAGAGTGCGAGGGGGAATTTATCAAGATGTACATGTTAACAAATATTTATTCTTCCTGAGAATGTCGAGAGACAGAAGTGAACCCATTTCACACATAAACATAATTACTCATTATAAATTTATTCCTGACCTTTGCAAGTCTAGACTTCATGACCCTGGCACAGAATTATCAGACACAAAACTGAAAAAGTGACCTTTGTATGTACATATTTTTTTTTACCTGAAAGCTTGTAGCAATGCGGTGAATAATAGTTCCACTTGTCTTCTTAACAAGAAATGCGACATTAATACAGGGTGTACATAAAAAATATAGCGATTTTAAAGGTGCTGGATTATACTTTAACTAACTATGACAAAAACAAAACTGTGCTAAATGAAAGAGTAACATCTCCAGTTTACATTATAAGTTCATAGGTGCTCAATGTGAGAGCCCCGTTTGTTACATGACACACATCCATTCTGTAGGCTAATTCTTTCAATAAGTATGTCCGGATCGATGGCAGCAACGCTTCTCGAATCCTTTCTCTCAACTCGAGCAGGTTAGCAGGCAATTTAGGCAACGTAGACTCTGTTCTTACAAAACCCGAAAGAAAAAAAAATCGCATGGGGGTGAGATCCGGTGATCTAGGAGGCACTTGAGATAAGCCCTGTCATCTGGACCATGACGACCAATCCAATAATGACAGTGTGGAAGGTCTTACGAAAAACGCTTACTTATGCGTCCCTACCGTTTACAGTTGTTACAGGCTCTAAAGCCTACTGATTACTCTGACTTTGCGCTTGAAATGTTGCAGCAGCAACATTTTCCTCAGTCACTCTTGGTCGTCCCACACTTTGCATTTGCACAGACAAACCGATCGTTGGGAACTGATTATGCTCTTGGTGTTGGGGGATCTCGATTAAACTGCCTACGAAACGCACAACTGATTTATTACCGCCTCACTATGGTGGTTGTCCAGCGGCTCGCTTTGTTTGCCCGCAGCTGTTATATACAGTATATTAATACAAAGGTGCCGACTATCGCCACTATAATAATTGCGCATGTTTAAGTCATTGTCGCGCGGCACCCGCTTTTATACAAACGGACAACCATCATAGTGAGGCGATACGACTCTCAAATTTGCAAAACACAAAATGCTTTCTGTTAAGGAGTTGCCATCGTTATTATTGTTGCCATAGAAACAAAACAAACGAAAGATATCCGCTCATCCCTGGATATTCTGTATCGTTGGGGGTTCACAAACAAAATGGATTTTATCCTTTGAAGACTACAGCAATGCTTATTACTAGGAAATAAATATTGAAGAACCGAAACTAGTGATGGATAGTGAACATTTAAGTTTGCCGATGAATTTCGATATTTGGGAGTGATTCTAGATAGAAACTTACATTTCGAGCATATCTAGCCTCCCTAGCCACAAAAGCTGGCAAATTTCTGACTGGCCTTTCTATCGCAACAAGACATTCTTGGAGTCTTAATAGCTCAATACTGAAGATTATTTACCATGGAGAATTTGAGCCAATGATATTATATTGTACTTCTGCTTTCCAGGATTGTGTAAATAAAAAATGGGCTCAAAAGAAGTTTGCTCAAATTCAAAGGGGCTTTATACTACGCATAGCTAGAGCAAATCGTACAGTATCTAATGATGCTGCTTACATGATAACTGGTATTGAACCCTTATATTTGTCTTGCATATACAGAGCCAGACTAACTAATATTAACAAAGGTCGTGAACATCTAAACCAAATCCCTATCTCTGAAATCGAAAGACAGACACATTTCTTGTCATCTGGTCATCCTAGCACTTGTCGGAAGCCACTTACGCTATATGATTGCAGCAACAGTCATCATGTTATTCCATTTATACCGATGGCTCTCGTATCTCTGGAATGAAGGACCTTAACTACCTAGTTGGATGTGCTTTTGTGGTATATCTAATGAAGTTGAGATATTTCATCAAGTTACAAGCTTACTCCAGATGTACAATTTTTAAAACAGAGCTTTTAGCTCTACTGCAAGCTGTGGAATGGGTATAACCACCTATCTATCTATCTATGTGTTGGCAGCGCGTAGCGCCGCCCAGTGTGCCGCGTTTGGAACCAGTTGTAGCTCCCTGGCGGCTAATACCTTTGTGGCTATCGTTACGTGGTTTTTCGTCTATTGTCACTAGTTAGTGGCGTTGGGTGTTCTATTGTTTTGAATGGTGTTTTGTAATTTATTTATATGTTTGTGGAAATGGAATTCTATAGATGAAATGAGATGTTTCCTCTCTAGAGCAGGGCATCGGAAACCACTGGCGAGGCAAGCAGAGAGTCCGAAAGCCGACCGAGTGGAATGAGCCACTCTACTCTAGCTGTAGCACAGTTCTCATTTCTGTTATCTGGACCATCATGGGGGTCTGGTAAATATGTTTTTGTGGACAGCACGCCGCTTGTAGCCCGTGTCCTATATTGCGAACAATAGGGTTCGAATGAGTTTGAATAGTTGGAACATGTGTTCCACTCTGTCATTAATTTGGGTCGCAATATATGGCATATTGGCTAGGTTGTGCAACTCTGCGATCCTCGTGTATAGCGGGGCCGAAAATATGATTTTTAAACATTTGTTTTGAATTATTTGAACTTTCTTTTTGTGGCAAGCAGCGAGGATGCTCCAGGCTTCACAACCGTATAGCAGCATGCTACGGATCACAGCTGTATATAAGGTTAGCTTGATCCGAGATGGCAGTGTAGGAGACTTGAAAAATGGATATAGTATGGCAATTGCCGCATTTGACTGGTGAAGACGATGTCTAATGTGAATTTTGAAAGTTAGCTTGGAATCCAGGTGAATTCCAAGATACTTGACTGAAGTCTCCAGGGCCAATTGATGGGCTCCCAAGGTGAGTTGGATAGGGCTTCGTCTACTGGATTTTGTAAAATAAAACAGCTTTTGTTTTATTAACGTTAAGTTTGATGTTCCAGAGACGAAGCCAGGAGTGGATGGTATTTAGTGCCGATTGGAGCACTAGGATGCGGCGTTCAAGTAGTCGGAAAGGTGTTTGATGATACACACAGGTGTCATCAGCAAAGGAAGCTATTTGGATACGGTTCGGAGTTGGAATATCAGACACATAAAAGTGTGTACAAGATGGGTGAAAGTACTGCACCCTGGGGAACTCCTGCCAAGAAGGGCTTGCAGTTAGAGTGACACCCACTAATAGACACATAGAATTGTCGATTAGTTAGGTACGTAGCAAGTAATTTGATCAAGTCTGCGAGAAATTTGAATTTGATTAATTTATATAGTAATCCATTTATCCAAGTCGTGTCGAAAGCTTTCTCAATGTCTAAGAATACTGCTAGTGTGCTTTTCGTTGTTGAAGCCCGTAACGACCTCGTCAATCAGTCTAGCAAGCTGTAGCGGAGTGCTGTGAGTTTTCCGAAAGCCGAATTGATGGTTGGAATTAGGTCTAGAGTTGAGACCTCGCGTTTTAGTTTCGAAAGAATTACATTCTCCATTACTTTGCCCAGCACTGGTAGAAGACTGATTGGTCGTAGGTTGTCAGGATTAGAAGGGTCTTTTCCAGGTTTAGGAATAGCGATTACTTTGGCTTTTTTCCATACTTCTGGGAAGTATTGGAATTTAAAGCAAAGCTTCACTATTTGGAGAAATAGGACTAAGGCTTTTAGCGGCAAGTGTTTGACCGCAAGGCATGGTATTCGGTCGTGTCCAGGGGAACGGTTTGATGGAAGTTTTTTGATTACGTTTGTCAATTCCGACATCCGTATATCTGGAAGAGTGAGAGGGATGGGTCTCTCAAGAAAAGCACTTACTGTATGGGTGTACTTCAGCTTCGTGAGCAGGTGTAGTGAGCTCATGTGGACGAAACCTTGATGCCAAATGTTCCGAGAGGATCTGGGCTTTATCTCGAGGGAGATAGGCCCAGTTGCCATTGTGATGGATGGCAGATGGAGGAGGCTGTGCTCGACTCCTTTTAATACGTTTTAGAATCTCCCATGGAGGAGTTATAGATTCAGAGAAACGCTGCATGGAAGATTCCCATCGCCGTTTCTCATTTCTGTTAGGCGGTTTCGTACCAGATGAGCGTATCTGTTGTATAGCTGTTTGTGATGGGGTGCTCCGAAAGTTCGATACAGTTGAGATATCGTCGTTTTTCATTTAAATAATTTTGAGGTGTAGGGTCGTGTGGTTTTGTTTCTGCAGTGTTATCTGTTCGTGTAGTTGCTAGTGTAATGGCCGTTTTTATAGTGGCCTGTAGGCTAAGGACTTCGTGTTCTAGTTGTTCTGTAGACTAGACAGAGAGTGTAGGTTTAATCCATTGATTAAGCATGTGTGTGTAATTCTGCCAGTCTGTGTTATCATGATGCTTGTGTATGGGAGAGGACATTAAAAAGTAGGACTGATTTTAAATAGTATCGGACAGTGGTCCGAGTCGAGTATGTCTGTAATTGTAGTTATGTGTGGAGAGATAGGGACATTCTTAGAGAGTGCGATATCAAGAATATCTGTTCTGAGTCCGAATCGGGAGTTTCTAAAGAATGTGTGATCCCTTGGAGCAGAGATTTCTATATTATGAAGTTGGCAGTAGCGTTTGTAGTACTACACCAGATCCATTTTGGACACGACAATTCCAATAGAGGTGTTTACTGTTGAAGTCTCCTGCTAACAGATAGTTAGGAGAGACAGATGTGAGAGCATCTAGGTCGTGTCTCGTTAGGAGTCTGGTGGGAGATTTATATATCGATGCTAAATAAATATTTTCCCGGTCAGAGATGGGCAAAGAATATGGCAGTGGCTTCAATGAATTGAAGCCGAGGTGTTGGAGCCACTCTATGGCCAATGGATTGCTTTATGCATATAGCAGTGCCTCCAAGGGGACCGTTTAATCGGTCGTTTCTATAAGTGAAATATTGCGGAATTTTGAACTTATCTCGCGGCTTTAAATGTGTTTCATTTAATAAAAGAATGTCAATATCTCTCTCTTGTACAAAAGTGATGAGCTCTTGATTTGCTTCGCTACACCGTTTGCGTTAAACGCAGCGACACTTGAGATAGCTTCCGTTTTTGTACCTAGCCATTGGTACGGTAGCACATATTTACCAGATTGGCAATAAACGAGAATTTTTCCTCCGGCGTTTTCATTGTAGCCAATAGAGGCTCAATGTTCCGGAGGAACTCTGTCCATTGCCTGTTATGGGCATGAGTGTACAGGGACCAGTCTGTTCCTTAGCAGTGCTTACAATTGTGTCGTTAGGTTTGGGACCTGCAGCAAATTGGCTGAAGGATACTTGGGGATTGATGGCTTAGAAGTAAAGGTCCTGGATTTGGGAACTGTAGGATTTGGGGTATTTTTTGGTTTTAGGAAAGCAGTTTTCGCTGCAACGTAAGCAGGACATTCTCGATAGGATGCGGGATGTCCTGTTGCACCACAATTTGCGCACTTTAATTTAGATTTGTCAGTTAGAGCGTCAGCTTTAACGTGACAATTTGAATGGTTGTGTGGACCAGCCACATATCACGCAGCGTGGTGTAAGGCTGCATCCCGCATAGGTGTGGTTAAAGTTCTGGCAATTGAAGCACTGCTTTAGGCCAGATCTTGGTTTATATGGTTCCACTGCGACTACAGTCTAATAGAGGCTCTTTAGGTTATATATTCTTTGCCTAGATCGTTGTTTTCCAACTCTAGGATGAAAAGTGGCAGTGGGATGACTTTGTTTTCATCTTTTTACTAATTTGCCTGACTGATAGTATGGGGTAATTTAGTTCTTTCAATTCTTCGTATATGTCGTGAATGGATATGTTAGAGGGAAGCCTCTTCAATACTACTTTCAGTGGCAGGTCTTTCTTCATCATGTACGTGTAATATTGTTTACCTAAGTTTTTAAAATACTCAATGAGAATTTTATGGTCTGCCACTGTAGCAGCGTAGAGTACGCAGACCTTCTCGAGTACTAACAACTCTCGGATCTTGTGTTAGTTTCTTTGAAGTTCGAAGTTCTTTATTCATTTTTGATAGGTCAGAGTGACCCAAACCGTGATTGGTGGCGGTCGTGATTCTTTCCTTGTTGTTGGTACTCGAGACGGTTGGAGCTTTGTGTCGCAGTGGAAACCCTAGGCTCTTGGGATGGTCCAGGCTGAGGTCTATTTTGTGTCGGACCAGGCTGGGGTTGACTTTGTGTTGGAGTGATGGTTTCTTCCATTTCGCTTAAGATCGAGAATGGATTGTAGACCGGCACTGTAGGCGTGAAGGGCACGGTAGGCACATGTTCTGAAGGAGTTTCTTGTCTCCTCCTTTTGATCTCTTGATCGAGGGTTTCAAGAGTCTTTTGCGCTGCTTGTTAGAGCCATTTTGGCTCTTTATATTTTGTTAGAGGACGATGTGGTTTAGTTGGCGCTACTTTGTTAGTAGAGGGCTCTATAGGTATTTTTGCTGTGTTAAAACAGCATGCTGTCTGTATATTGAAAGCCATGTTTGTAGGTCGATTAAGATTGCCTCTAGATATTTGGACTTACTAGTGGCAGTGGCTTCCGTTTTCTTTAAGTTCTCGGCACATGTGCGTACCATGTCCATGGCCTCCTCGGTCCTTTCGAAGTCTGGGTGGGACTGGAGGTAGCTGCCTATCACAAAGCAGTTTCCTCGAATTTTCTTTGCCATAATTTCGGACTTAGTGCCCGCTTTAAAGTTTTGATCTTTAATGTAGTTATCAAACTTGTTGAAAATTTCCTCCCAGGCTTCGAGAGGGCCTAACTCCTGGACCTCATCCTCCATTTCAACGTCATTAGGGATATGGCTAGCTGCCATGGTGCTTGGTGAAGCCAAGACTTAGTTCAATATATGGGGAACACCAACACTTAACTAGTAGTAAACACTGGTACTTACGATTTGCGTTATCCAATTGACGAAAAGCACACACACTATAGGCACACACAGAGCACTTGAGCGCAAGGCTCTGGGGTATTAACGGCCGGAGCCTCACCCGATTTCACTGAGCGAACACTATGCACGATAATATTAAACACAAGTCCCAGGATGGAAAAGTCGGCGTAGAGCTGCCGATCCACTCTGCGAGGTGTCTTCCTTCAGATTCCAGGAAATCCTTAAGATGCTGTGGGACTTATGTACCCACATCCTGAAGGGGAAATACAGTTATAACCACCAACAAGTCTTCATGTATCTATAGTGACTCCCAGGCAGCACTTTCCGCTGTCATGCTGGAACTACAGAAAATGAACGTGCAGATTTTCTTGCCAAATCAGCTGCTAACTCAAAGATGGATTACTTTTACTCCTTCTATCCTCTATCATACATTAAATAAGTATTAAGAAAAGATTTGTACAAAATTGTAATGCTGAGTGGTTTAAACAGTATTAATGGTGCTTTGACAAGAACATTATTTTTTCCAACTGTGTTTGACCGAATAAAGTGCAAATACGTAGAACCAAATTTTATATTACACAATTTATGACTGAACACGGTAAATTTGAACATTATTTGGAACGATTTAAAATAGGTGCAGACACCTGTATTTGCAAGAACTCCAGCCAGACTGTATCACATCTGTTATTTGAGTGTCCGGCATTCGATTTTAAAAGACATGAATTTATTAAAAAAATAGTTTACTGCCGAAATAGATTTCAACTGCCATTGTCAAATATTTTATATAAGAAGTGTTTCTTTAGGAAGCTGTGTGACTTTATCTATAAAATTTTTAAGAGACTTTGAGTTAGTTTTGGTTTGTTAATTAATTTATTTATTTGTTCATTTTACAGTACATTATTATTTATATGTAATGATAGAAATTAAGCATACCCTAAATTAATGTAAATAATTAATTGTATTGTAACTAAAACTCTAACATACCGAATGGTGAAATAGGATTCACATTATTGGAGATTCAATAAAATATCCGCTCACTCACACCACTGAAACCACCTTCTTTCCTGTTTCATTTCAGTCTACACACAACTTTCTACACCTCATGTGAGTGATAATATTATTACTTGAAACTATATTATTTTTTGTACACCCTGTATAAATAGTGGTAATTAATAAGCATATAACAAAATAGTTGACGTATCAATTTGCAAAGTGTTAACAAAGAATTAAAAAGAAAATAATAGACTAAATATATTTTTGATTATTTTACTATAAATAAAGCTTGAAACTACCTTATAAGAAAATTTCAGTCATAATTTTTACAGTGCTATAATTTTCTGTGTCAACAAGTTCTATGGCATAACCGGTTAGCATATTCATTAACATTCCAGAAATTGTAGCTGTACTACAGAACATTGTTTTTATTTAACATTAGAATGTTTCATGTAGATTTATATGTAATTTAACTTCGATTTCGATATTATCTTTATGCTTATATATTCATGTTTAAAGTCCGAAAATATCACGATTCTCCATTTTCGACGAATTGTCATGGGTCCATCTCAAAGATAGAAAAAAATACACGGTCTAATTTTCTTAGGTAAGATTCTACATCCCTCCATGGTATCTTTTCCTTGTCGTGGTGGAGTGGCTTGTGTGCTTAAATGATCCCGAGAGCTATGTCGGCGGTAGCATTGCTGCCGATAGGGTTACCATGCCGGACTGGCCGAAGATGATAAGCCAGACGAAAAAGTACATTGATCGAAGAAGAATGATGGTTTTTTACCGTAAAAATATAACGGTCAAGAAATGCGGACATACGTTTCCGGAGGCCAAATAGTGCCCAATTCAGTTCTGCGGGCGGGGACTACTTCAGGGAATCCATGCCAAAGGCTCAAACACAGGGACATGTTCCTAGGAACATGGAATGTTAGTAAGGAGGTGGGAGAATAACTTCTTCTTCTTCACTTCACGGGCTAGGCAAATTGCCTGTTCCACCTCACAGTTGTTCTGTCCATTTTTCCACTGGCCTTCCTACATTCCTTGAACCTCTTGGCTTGTAGTTGAATGCTGCTCTTGGTAATCTCTTGATACATTCATTCTTTCCACATGTGTAAACCATTTCTTTCTATATTCTCTGATTTTCTCATCCAATGGATATATATTTAACTCTGGGTGAATAACATTAACTATAATTTGAGAGAAGTATATTATACAGGGAATGATTGGAAAACGTTAGCTCAGGATATGGAGAGCTCATGTCCGCGTGGCCATGAACCTATGAGTTCGATAGAGCCAGTGAGTAAGTTAAGGTTCTACATACTTCGATTCCAAATTATTTAGCCTCTCGTTCCCAGTATCTTTCTTCAACCATAATTCAAACATACGATCACACCATATCTCTTGCTTAATGTACGCAACATAAGGCATTCCACGTCAAATTTTATCTACTCTTCTCGTAACTGGAATTCCTACCACAGGAAATTAGGGGCTTAGGGACCTTAAATAATTAAAATAAATTTACATTTATTTGCTCTGACTTTGGCTTCATCATTATCCATGTAACAAAGTACATGCATTGATTTCGCGTTTCTCGTTTTAATTTATCATATATTATTATTATTATTATATTATTATTATTATTATTATTATTATTATTATTATCATTATCGATATTATGTTTATCGTATAAAATGTATACCTATATACATGAAATTTACATTGCAAATTTTAATGCCTTTTTAATCCATTATAATAATTAGTATACTCTATATATAATCTATGCTGCAAATATACATTTTATATATTTGTGCTGGTTGAGTGGAAGGAAAGGCCTTATGGCCGCTTATGTCCGCGCGACCATGAACCTAGGGTTTCGATATTGCCAGTCAGTTAGTTAATTGTAGATTTTTCTAGGCGTTCAATTCTTGAGAAAACCTTTCTTCGAAAGAAAAGAAACCCCGTGCCTTTAATTTAGAGCACATAAAAAGAACCTCCAACCTGGAATAAGATACCTCTGAGCAAATTTTTTTTTTTTTTTTTTTTTGGCATTTCACGTTCAGCTTTTCATTGCGATGCTAATGTTCTGAGTTGCTAAAATCGTTAAATTATAATAACATTACAGGCCTTGTGAAGCTCTTTTGGTGGTGAGAGGTTATGGATTTAATTTGTTCAATCGACAATATATAATTATATTAATATATGAGTAAAGGTGCATCTCGTATTACATTTTCGTGTTGTCTCGGAGATGGCACCAGTATTGAGCTGATAATTTAACAGGGGAAGTCTTCCATGTTATTGTGTGGTCAAAAAAAGAAAAAAATGTGGCACTGCATTGAACATTTTTAAATACAACATGTGACAAGAGAATGTTTTCGAAGTTCCAACCATACATCATGCGCATGCGCCAACAGATGAGAAGCGGTTTACAGTATGGAATCACGGGATGCAGCCAACATATACACGATATTTGAAAAGCTAACCTAACACAATTAAGTACTCTAACCTGTGAAAGAATTCACACTGATTTTATTTAGTGTAAGTTAAATAGTATAGACTCTATGTTAGCTGCATTGGAACACAGAATATTCGTTAAATCAATATGGCTGCCACGTCTTCAAGTAGTTCAATATCGTGAAAAAAAAGTATTCAAACAATCGTTAGAAAAAGCGTTAAAATTATTATAAATGGTGGGAAGTAATTTGAGAAATGAAACCATAAGAATAAAATTTGACAGGAGTTTATGAAGTAATTTGAAAAGTCATGTAACATATTGTAAAATTTGGCCAACATTTTTGTCTTAATGGATCTACCTGTAAGGCCTCGAGAGTCGTGGGACACGTAAAATTGCCTACAACTTTAAACTAAAGATTGAAAAGGAATATTATAATTATTTTACAATACACTGATTAAAATAATCTGGTATTATTTGTTGTGAATTGTTTTTAACTGTGATATTTGTCCAATACTATTTTTAAGTTAGTGTAATTTATTTCAGAGGCGGCTCTTTAATTATGAACGTGGGTAGTCAGTAGGGTATCCTAGAGCACCATTTGTCATGATGAGTGTAACCTTGACCTCTGTTGTGCGGGACAGTATCTCTTACACTGGGAGATCGGGTCAATATTTGCAGATAGCAATATCACATCCTTCAGTGGTGGCTCTTTCATTTGATACCATAATAATTTTATTTTTCTAAATTTCATGAAATCATTAGGCGTACTAATATATATATATATACACACACACAGGGTGTTGCAAAAAAACCAGTAACGGAGGTGAGGTAGTATATTGAGATATGTTGATCATAAGGTACCAATGTCCGGAAATTATCCGTTTTCACACTATGACTAGCTAATTATGTTGCAAATCAGTGTTAGTTCGAAAGATTTGAATACTCTGTGACAACAGACTCACAGGCACGGAGTCTGTAATATGTGTAATATGTGGCTTCGCAACGGAATGTGGCTGCAACATGACGGAGCTCCAGTTCACTTCCATGCCAATATGACGAGACATTTGCATACCACATTTATAGGTCGATGGATTGGCAGAGGGGACCAGTCCCGTGTCTGAGATCACCTGATCTTAACCCTCTCGGCTACTTTTTGTGGGGCGACGTGAAACAGTCTGTTTATCACACTCCAGTAGAATCAGTTATGGATCTTATAGCCCGAATCCACGCTGCTACAGAAATAATTCAAACGAAGGCAGGCGTATTTGAACGTGTGCGCCAATCACAACACTGCCGATGTATGTTCTGCAATGAGATGGAAGGTGGATATTTTGAAAACTTGATGTGACTGTGACAATGTTGTCAAGTATTGGGTCTTGAAATCCTTCTAACTGAACTCTTGAGAAGTTAGCTATTCATAGTGTGAAAACGCATCATTTCTGAACAACCTTATTAAAAATGATCAACATATCTCAATATACCACCTCACCTCCCTTGTCGGTTTTTTGCAACACTCTATATATAATGTGCTATATTGTAGATTTTCGGCGATATGAATATGATTAAGAAATGTTTCTTGGGTTTTTCGCGTCCTGTATTGAAGTTTGGTTCTGTTTAAATTCTAAGAAATATAAAACAGTACCTGAGATCTGTCATCCTCGACAATCAGCAGTGTTGTTTTGCAGGTGGCGTTACGAAAATTTAAGTTTCGTCTTCTGCTTTCAGTTTGATACTGACGGTTGCTGGTAATGATTTTGTACAGACAGTTCATATTACTGGTATGTTCTCATTTAACAGGTGTTTGTTTGTGATTGGTTTCCTTGACTATTTAACTCATGCCAAATGGGTTTCAATCACCAATCACGTTACAATTATTTTTTTATTTACAACCAATCACAGTCGTGTTTCGCCTAGAATTTACCAACTAAATTTTATCATAATAAAGAAAGCACCTCCTTTTTAACATTCTGAATAGGTCATAGCATTATTTTGCAGTGACTGACTCACTAAGAAATACGGCTACCAGATTGTATATATAGTGCATGAATGTCAACACATACCGCACGCGGGAGTTAATATAAAAACATTTGTAGCAATTGATTATACTACCAAAAAAGAAACCACTGTTTGCACTTTCTTAAATGTATTTTTTCCCAGAAAAATATAATTGTCATATTTACATGGTAGGACATCAGAAATGAATTAATATACAGTTTGACGTGTTTCATTTTTGCTCCACTAGAGTGCATTCTTACAATATTGCGTTTCTTTGGCAATAAATAATATGGTCTGGTTGCAGTGACGAACAAAAGAAGTAAATGAAGCGTACCAATCGTTTCTAATTTGTTTTCAAACATCGCCGTTTACATTAAATATATAAATATTTAAAAATAACTATAGTTAAATAATGATTTGTGAGCAAACAGCTTAATTTTATTCGTTAAATAGTCCTAACAAATGCGACTCTTGATTTCCAAATTCTCTAGATAATTCATTCCTCACTTCGTGAGTCGTGAATTTATCGATAATTTGGAAATCACTCGTGGCATTACTTATGATAAGTTCTAACTCTTTGAAACGTTGTTTTTCGATATAACGTTTTCTCTATGCAAGATTGATAATGCATTGTATATTGTGCTAAATTGATGTCCTGCTTCTACTATGTGATTTGAGAAAACTTGATTTACCCTCATTATTCACGAAATCTCTAAAATGTTCATTAAATCTTGTAGTGAATTTTATAATAGTTCTTCCAATATAAAATTTCTCACAACTATTGCATTTCATTTTATAAACTCTTTGGTGTATGTTCGTTTCCTCTATATTATTTATGTTACATTATTTAATTTATTTGTACTGTAGGCAATTTTTGTATTTTTATCGTGTTTTTTTGAAGATTTTTGCTAACTTTTGAGTCTCTGTACCTGTATATGTTAATGAAACTAACTCACTCACTGGCTCTATCGAAATCGTAGGTTCGTGGCCGCGCGGACATAAGCTCTCCATACATCCCTATCCTATGCTAATGTTTTACAACCATCTCCTGTAAAATCTATTTCCATCAAATCATGGATAATGTTATTCTCCCACCTCATTCTTCGTCTATCAACTGGGCATTTTCACACTGTTTTTCCTACAAGAAGCTTCCATGCACCTCTTTCATCTCCATTCGTGCCACATGTCTTGCTCATCACAATCTACGAGACTTAACTGTTCTTATTATATCCTATAGGCCTACATATCATGTAGCTCACTATTATGTAGTTTTCTCCATTCACCTGTCTATCTCCTTTTGGCCAAAACATTTTCCTAAGAACTTTATTCTCTAATACTCGTAATCTTCTGTCCTCCCTTTAAGTAAGAGTTAATGTTAAGATACCCACTCATTACTTTTTTTCAAATTACCTACTTAATTGTGTTATATTTGTTAGTTCTTTTTTCTTTTGTTTTATAATTAATTAATTAATTAATAATTTCTTCATTATACCCATTTTTTAGCTCTGTCCGCTGATACCGACGTTTCGACATGATCCCATATGTCATTATAATTCATGACATGTGGGATCATGTCGAAACGTCGGAATCAGCTGTCAGGGTCGACCTTGAATACAGAACGCGAAAACCCCAAGAAATCCTTCTTAATCATATAAAATAAGATGATCCTTATTATCGACTCTTCGAATTTCATTCCGCAAGCCCTTTATTTATTTTTTTATTTTATTGCAAGAAGTAATTTAGAGTAAATTTTGTTGAAATTTAAGTTGAAGAATCCGTGTCGCATTGAGCTAGAACAAGGGAGACATTAAAACAAAGACAATGAAGAGAAAATATCGATAAACATGATAATGATCTA
Organism: Diploptera punctata; assembly: GCA_030220185.1. Lineage (NCBI taxonomy): Eukaryota > Metazoa > Arthropoda > Insecta > Blattodea > Blaberidae > Diploptera > Diploptera punctata. The sequence continues at coordinate 51,427 of JASPKZ010006722.1, read as the reverse complement.
TGATGTTAACATTTTTTTTATTTCAGGATTGCTTCTGTTATTTACACAGGTATCCTCAAACAAAAATACTTTTTTTTTTTCTTTCCACACTTCCAGGTCTTACATTCTGCTTCTGTCATATTTCTCTTCTTCATGTTGTCTTTAATTTCCTTTATCCACGTTGGCTTTGGCCTACCATGTTTCTCTTTTCCAAGAGGTATCCATTTAAATACTTCTTTGTTTCTTTTTGTGTCCCTTCTTCTCATTATATGTCCATAAATATGGATTTCTTCAATCTCTTGTACATTATCCTTTTCTACATTCATTATTTCACATTTTGTATTACTTTTTATTTTATCTAATTTTTATATTCTTCCCGATCTTCTTAAAAAGTCCATTTCAATGACTAATAATTTATTCTGTCTTTTTGCTTCAACATCCATGTTTCCGCACCATATAATAAAATACATTTCACAATGTGTTACATACCGGTATGAATATTTAGTCCTCTCGATTATATGCTTACTCCATAAAATATAATTTAATATGCCAATAACTTTATTTGTCTCTATTATTCTTTTTTTTATGTCTAATTCAGATGATCCATCTTTTTGGATTATTGAAATATTTGATATTATTGTTTCAGACATGGGACCTACGGCTTGAAACCCCTCCCGGAGGACTTGTCCCTTGGATTTTTAAGGAAGGTCGAGGGATCGAGTCCCGGGTGTCAGGACTTTTAAACAGACCCAAACCTTCTGGCCCTGAGGTAGACTCAGCCTCTAATTGAAATGAGTATCGGATGTTTGTCCTGGGAGCAAAGGCGGCCGTCACGCAGGGCTGACAACCCGGCCGACATCAATTGCCGATAGTCTAGAAAACGTGGGAGCCTAACCTCCTACCACCCCAATGGCCTCCAAAGACCTGTACAGGGATCATTTAACTAATATACATACAAAGTCTTTTTATGCAGGCTTAAGGTTCTTGTACGAGCCTGAAAATCTTCAGACTCGGGATCCACGGCTTAAAACCCCTTCAGGAGGACTTGTCCATTGGATTTTTTCATACTACAAAATCATCGAACACGGGCGGGTATGAACCTCCGAACATCGGTACTAGAGGCAAGGAACATAATCAGTAGACAGCCACGGCCAACAATATTGAAGAATTGGTAACGCCATTTTATAATCCGTTAGCAAATTTGAATCGGCATTTTTTAAATGCGTTGTAGACAAGCTGAAATCGCAGAAATGTCACCATTGAATGACGTAGGCATATTGACAATGAGGTCAATTTGTTTCCTTTTGCTACAGATGCGTCTAAGTATAATTTTGTTGTAACTCAACATTTTGTGACGAGATTATTTTTTCTGTCGTGACTTTGTCATTATATAAACATGACATAGCATCAAACCACAAGCTTTCACTCTCAATTGTCTCTCACATACATTTCCGGGTTACCATGGCAACCGTGCGATTTTAATTCCTTTCCCAATGTGTTTTCAATCTTCTCAACAAAAGAAGTTTACGACATTTATTCTTTATTTCAATGAAAAGAAAATGTTCTCAACATTTCCAAGATGAAGTATTAACTAAATTAAATGTTCATGTTAATTGACTAAGTCTTCATCAACTTGATTAGCAAAGTTGAGCGCAACTTACGTCCGTTTCATCAACGATTGTTAAGAAGTATATTTATATATATTGTGGCTAGTTGCAGTAGAATCAGCCAAGCGTTATGTGAAACCTTCACAAAATTGAAAGAGGAATCTAAAAAATTTGGTCTAATAATCAATCAAGAGAAAACAAAATATTTAAAATGTAGTAATCACAATAGAAAATCTACAAATTGATGATATGCAAATTAACACAGTAGAATCATTTAAATACTTAGGTACCAAAATAAATGGACATAATACATCAGAAGAGGAAATTGAAGAATGATTGGTAAATGGGAATAAAGCTTATTTTGCAAATATAACCTTATTTAAAAGCAAATTAATATCAAAAACTGCAAAAATAAGGTTATACAAAACACTCATTAGACCAGTAGTTACATTTGCTTGTAAAACTTGGGTCCTAAAAGAAACAATAAAACAGAACATAACTAATTTTTGAAAGAAAAATTTTAAGAAAGAATATTTGGACCAAATAGAGGAACTGATAACTGTTGGAGAATCAAAACAAATAACGAACTAAACAATTAATCAAAATCAGAACATAGTAAACCATATAAGATCTCTCAGAATTGGTTTGCTTGGACATTTGATGAGAATGGATGATCAGAGACTGGTCAAAAAACTATACAAATGGAAACCTATAGGAGACAGAGCTGTTGGAAGACCGAAGATCAGATGGGAGGATGACACAATGAACGATCTAAGGAAAATGAAAGTGACTAATTTGAATATGGCAAGAGAAAGATTGGCATGGAGGAGGATTGTTTGAGAAGGCCAAAACTTTCAATCTTGAAGTTGTCTGTGCCTTAAGAAGAAGAAGATGATGATATATGACAGTTTCAACGTGCGTTTCGTAGGGAGTTTAAATCGTGATTCCCCACCAGTACCACAACATCCGTCGATGGCGTAATCAGTTTGCAACGACCTGTTGTCTGTGTAAAGGCAAAAGTGTGGGACGACCAAGAGTGCCTGAGGAGAATGTTACTTCTGCAACATTTCAAGCGCAAAGTCAGCGTAATCCGTAGTCTTTAGAGCGTGTAATAATTGTAAACAGTAGGGACGCCATATGTAAATGTTTTCGTAAGATCTTTCACACTGTGATTACTGGATTGGTCGTCATGGTCAAGATGACAGGGCTTATCTCCAGTGGCCTCCTAGATCACCAGATCTCACCCCATGCGATTTTTTTTTTTTCCTTTGAGGTTTTGTAAAGGACAAAGTCTACGTGCATCCATTGCCTGCAAACCTGCCCGAGTTGAGAGACAGGATTCGAGAAGCTGTTTGCTGCCATCTATCCAGACATGCTTATTAATGTATGGGAAGAATTAGCTTACAGGTTGGATGTGTGTCATGTAACAAACGGGGCTCACATTGAACACCTATGAACCTATAATGTAAACTGGAGATGTTACTTTTTCAATTAACATGAGTTTTGTTTTTTGTCATAGTTAAAGTATAATTCTACCCTTTAAAATCGCTATATTATTTTATGTACACCGATATATATTAAGAAATTTTAAGTAAATATTTTATATAATGTTATTACTTAAATACGTACATATTTTGCATGTTTATATTACATAAAGTCCTAGCCTTGGTGATAAATCATAACGAAACTACAAGAAGATTCTTAAATCTAAATGTAAATTAAATTCCAGACTATGGGGGACCACAGGAATAATTTGCTTTAAGAAAATTCCTATAGTCTGAGCGGAAATGGAACCCAGGATCTCATAAATAGTAGTCGGAAGTCCTGACCATGAGGCTGGTGAACGTCACATGACTTATTTATATTTTTATTTAACATCGATATTTAAAAACTTATTTCATTATTCCAGAAATTGAAATCTGGGGATGAAATACCCGTTAAATAAATAATAGTAGTGGAAGACTTTCTGCAATTTAACGTAAGTTGGTTAACCATTGCACATGGTTGCAAGGAAAAAAAACATCAGATTAGTTGAAACTGAGGTTTGAATACGGGATCTTCGGAATATAATATCAAACACTGCTCCTTCAGGTAATTTTTCAAGGACTATTTTAACATCATGCCCCAAATGGGAGTCAATGGCAATCAGTTTCAATGATTTCCGTGTTACAACAATCAGAGTCGTGTTTCACCAAATATGTATCAGTGTTATAAGTTACAATATGAAAGAAAGCTCCTCCTTACAATATTGCGTTCCTTTGGCAATAAATAGTATGATCTGGTTGCAGTGATAAACAAATGAAGCAGTAACGAAACGACCTATCGTTTCTCATTTGTTTTCAAAACATCGCCGTTTACATTAAAGATATAATATTTAAAATAACTATAGTTAAAATAATGATTTGGGGAGTAAACAGCTTAATTTTATTCGTTAAATAGTCCTAAACAAAATCCCACTCTTGATTTCCAAATTCTCAAGATAAATTCACTCCTCACTTAGTGAGTCGTGATTTATCGTAATTGGAAATCACTCGTGGCATTACTTATGACAATTTTTTCAATACAAAACCGATAAACCTGGAACAAATACGGGATTTGATTGAACAGGAATTTGAAAACAATTTGGTGATAATGGGAAATTGTGTGATAGCATCTGAAAATCAGTGTTTAAACGATGTAATCAATGCCTAACAACAATGGAGGGCACTTTGAGCAGTTTCGATAGTATTTTTTGAACAGATGTTAAGAGCTTAATAACTAACTCTAATTCACTGGCACTATGGAACCCGTAGTTTCTCATGGCCGCGCGGACATAAGTTCTCCATACATCCCTATCCTGAGCTAATGTTGTCCAATCATTCTCTATATCCAATCATTCTCTCTCAAATCATAGTTAACGTTATTCTCCCACCTCATTCTTGGTCTACTAAGTCGGTGTTTTTCCCTCTGGTTTTCCTACAAGAAGCTTCCATGTACGTCTTTTCATCCCCCATTCGTGCCTCATGTCCTGCCTATCGCAGTCTATGAGATATAACTGTTCTTATTATACCTTCCTATCAAACGAGTAGATTCACTCTTATGTAGTCTTCCCCATTTACCTGTTTGTTCATCTCTCTTTGGTCCAAAAAAATTCTTAAGAACCTCATTCTCAAATACTCCTTCCCTCCCTTAAAGTAAGAGTCATGTTTCCATCCATATAATATAACTGGTAGAATAACAGTTTTATATATTTTCAGTTTAACGTTTTTTTGAAAGAAGTGGGACGTCAATAGTCCTGTAATGATCATAAAGCATGCATTTCCAGAATTGAGCCTATGTTTGATTTTTTTGTGCATCTCATTCCTATTTGTGATTATTATTTCCTAGGTATTTGAATTCAGCCACTCCTCAAATTTCCCTCATTTGTCATTAGCTGTCATTTCCATTATACAATAAGCTAGAGAAAATAATGTATTTGCATTTTTCGGTTAACTGACTTACGCTGCACCTGTATATTCCATAAACCAACAAAAATGGTGAATTTGCTTAGCTTACACAATTCCTGTGTGCACGGACTTTTTCGTTCACATTTTCATTTATAGTTTTCCCAAATCGTACTAGTTGTATAGTTATTTATTTAATGGAATAAAAAGAGCGTAAAATGTTTTATATATTGTAGTAGAATGGTTTGTGGCAGTGATGCCACACCTGTTTGGCTGTGCTGTGTAGCGAACAAGTTGTACGTACGTGACTGTAGAATGTTTTTTACATAGAATCTCATATTTTAAAGCACGTACAACAGAGATGGTCATTCTCTGCGCGCTTCTTGTCACGAACTTACATTTTTACTGTCGCAATTTTTGCAAACGACCACTCTGTTTCATTTAGCCATGACGCAAAAAAGTAGCCTAATTAATCGTCCAGTTTACGCTAACTTGACGTCAGTCCTGTTTTGTACTGTCACTCGAAAAAAAATCTCACGTTATTTGGCTCATGTTTATATATAAAAATTCAGCCGTGTAGTTTTTTTTTTTTTTTTTTTTTGCTTTTTTGACTTAAACCGCTCTCTTGATCTCCATTTAACATTTGTACCTACAGATTTTCAGGTAAGGCGTGTGTATAGCCGCTATATATTTATTTTTTTAAAACCATTATGTGTAGAGTTCATCTGGAATGAAAATTTTAAAAATCGTTCTAGCGGGTCGCAATTTTCAATTTTTCACAACTCAGTATATCATATTAACCCATTCGCTTCAGGTTTAAATGCTCAATTAATTTCCCCAGAAATCGGATTTAAGTTATAGCGTAAATTATATTGTCTATTTTTCAGACATTCAAAACAAACAAAGATAACGGTTCTTGAGATCACATATGGATGAAGGCCAAAAACACATTCCTATACTATTCATAAATGTTAACAAAAGATTATCCTGTCAAACGAGGTATACAATATTGCAAAATATATAACAGCAGAGTTAAGCGAGTGTACCTCGTCTCCTGAGTTGAAGGTCATATAACTGCCGGCGAGTCTACCCCATCTTTGAGGGCGAATGAGTTAATATAAACAGAAGTAGGTGTTAACAAAAATATCTGCGAAGTATGGAATATATTTATGGAATGGATCCCAATGGAAAGGAGGAAGAAAGGAAGACCAAAAAAACCTGGATAGAAGGTGTGCAAGCGGCTATGATTATCAGAGGATTGGACGAAGAGCAATGGATGGGCAGAGAAGAATGGCGTTTGGTTCGAAAGACGGCGGCCGGCAGATGTCATGATACCGCATGATGATAATGATGATGATCAGCGAAATCCGACAGTTAGTAGTAGGGATTTACGTTATCTGAAATTCGAAATAAAAAATACAATTTAGCCACCTCCATATTTGATTCGCCGCAAGTATATACAATATTATTAAATATACCTTAATATTTCATTTTATTTAAAGAATAGCAGCGACGGCGGCTATTAGCTGATCTATAGGCTATTATGTAAAATAGATATTGGTAAAATATGATATTAATAGACTTTCCTAGATTTAAATGTATGGATGATGTAAGAAAAGGTATGAGGGAGCTAGTATGGAAGAATTGGAATGGGAAGATAGGGAAGAGTGGAGAAAGAAGATCAAAATTTGAAAGCTTTGGGTAAAGATGATGTTGTTATCACATTGTAAAGCTGTAATAAATAAATAAATATACTTCGGTACCGTTAAATAACCATAACCATGAAAGTTTGGCACATTAGCTATATGTATTTTTTTCACGGAGAGGGGTTTTTACACTATCCATTACGTTCTACAACCATTAGTCTGGCAGTTCACATGAAACGAAATTTAAAAAATCGCTCTAGCCGTCGCAATTTTCGATGTTTCACAACGAAATTCAGTATAATCCTATTAAAATAAAAACCGAGGTCCCATATTATCAAAAAATAGTGAAATGCGATATTCTAACAACCGCTATGTTTGGTTTCGTCGCAATGTATAGAAGAACTTCGGGTAATTTGGATCCCTGTTTTGAATTTATTTTTCCTCTTTTAACTAAATACATTTCAATTTTTGTTTAATTACAGTGTTTATCATTTAGTGTTGCAAACTATGAAATACCATTGTTATTTTATTCAAATATAGAAACATCTTCATAATTTATATAAACTTTTTTTACGTTACAAGAAAGGTTCACTTAACCCACATATTTGGGTAAAATGGATTCCCAGAGTCCACCCTAGCTTTTAGTCTACTTTTTAAGTTTATTTACTCCATAATTTATACAGACAGGCAAAAATAAATCTGAAAGTATTTGTGGCTGAACATATTATTAAAAAGCGTTGATATTTATTTAACTTTTTAAAAATTATTGTTGGTTTATAACATTCACACGTCATTGAAACTGCAGAAAGCGACGGTCTTCGGGTTTAGTTAAAATTACAACGATATTAAATAAACTTAATTAAGTGAATGGTATTTACAGATAGCATCCTCATTGATAAAATATACGTATTCGTGTAAAGTGGGCCCAGGTCCATTGTGGAGGGCCCACATTAACAGAATTCCTTTGTTTATTATAACTATTTTATACAGCCACCATGTCACATAATATCAAACCAAACTCGTCAGCATCTACATAATATAATATTTAGGAGTTTTTCCAATATTTGTAATATTCTCACTTGCAGAAATTTAATAATTCATTCTTAGCTTGAAAAACTTTTAAAATTACCATTTTCATAAATATCACAAATAAACCCTTCTTCGCACAAATAATAAAATAATAACTGGCCTTGGAACCCGTCAAAGTTGATGAGGGGAAGAAGATAAAATATTTTCTGTTCGAGGGCAGCACCAATTAAAGAAGATATTAACAGGGTCCACTCAAACGGAAGGGTCCACATTACCCGAACTTCCTATACTATACAATTTTAATTAACCCTTAATAATAATGTAATTTAGGTATAGCAAAGCACACCGGGTATTAGCTAGTTCCATTACTATAAGATTATTTCTTTCTAGAGACCTCATTTTTTTTTTCTTTTTTCATTCATCGCCTTAGATTCCTCTTGTAAGACTTTTTACATGCCCCACCACCACCGGACCTTATAGGGACACGACCACTTGGAAGAGGATTATAAACAGATACTTTATTATAGACCTGAAGGCCGAGAAGAAATGTAGGAAGACCGAAACACTTTGGAAGGACGACCTGTAGCATATTGTGCAGCGGGGAGCGGAACGGGTCAATAGGCCCATACCTTGATCATGATGATGGGGACTGTATTTGATTGTCACGTGCTATATTTCCCCCAGATTCGTGGCTTTAAACCTGCTCGGAATTAATAAGAAAGAATTTCATCAGAATGGAAATAAAGACAATGGAACAAAGTATGTGTCGTCGATTTATGAACAGATAAAAGAACCTGAAAACCTTATATAAGAGTCCCGATCAAAATTTGTTGGTCCTTACACACCGCAGATTTGAATTGTGATCCTGTTAAGTAACATTAAATTAAATACTAACAATTTAACTCACTGGTACTATCGAACCTGTAGGTTCACGGCTGCGCGGGAAATAAGCTGTCCATTACACATCCCTATCCTGAGCTATTTTCCAATCATTTACTGCATAATCTATTCCCCTCCTATAATGGTTTATGCTATATTTTTCCCACCTCATTTTTGATCTGTCAACTGGGCATTTTCCCTCTGGTCTTTCCTACAAGAAGTTTCCATGCACCTCTTTTATTCGCCATTCGTTACGCAATGTCCTGCCCATCGCAGTCTACGAGACTTAACTGTTCTTATATATCTGATTTACTATAAAGCTCATGTTATGTAGTCTTCACACCATTCGCCTGTCTCTTCATCTCTCTTTGGTTCAAACATTTTCCTAAAAGCTTTATTCTCAAATACTCGTAATATTTTCCTCCTCCCTTATAAGTAAATGAGTATCGGCCGCGGTGGACTAGTGGTTATGCTCATTGCCTCTGGTTCCGATGGTCGCGGGTTCAAACCCTGGCCGCAGTCGATGGATTTTTTAGGACGGAAACATCCAAGGAGCAAAATCCTCCGGTAGGGACTTTAAGCCGTGGGTCCCGAGTCTGAAGACTTTCAGGCTCATACAATATCCTTAAGCCCGAATAAGGAACCTTTCTAAGCAAAATTTACCGACCTCAACGTCCTAGTAATACCTTAGTTGCCTGTTAGATGTTCTGAGTCGGGGTGTGTTGACCACATGACATCTACGAGCAAATAAGGTAACTAAAAAATAACTTGGTCTAGTACAATCTTATAAAGGAGATTCTATGGCTCAACAATAAGCTACTCCAGCGGTTCCCAACCTTATTCGACTCGCGAACCCCTTCCATACCGAGTTGAATTGGGGTGAACCACTGACTTTTTAAATATACATATACAGTAGACATACATACATTTAATTCCAAGCAATAATAGTAATAAATAATAATAATTAATAATAATCATACTTTTCTTTTATTTATATATAGATTTTTAATGTTTACATATATTTTCTGTGCGCTGAAAGTTTTATTTTTCCTTCTCCTCTCGAATATAATAATAATAATAATAATTAATAAATATTAATAAATATAATATAATTATAATTACACATAAATAAGTAAATTATATATATTATATATATATATTATAATTATTAATAATATAATTTAAATTTTTAATTTAAAGGGGGGTAAAATTAAATTGGAATATATCTACATTATTAATTATTATTATTATTATTATTAAAAATAATATTATTATTATTAATGTATTTATTATTATCATTATTATTATTGATTGTTTATTATTTATTATTATGAAATGCCGTAGAAATGAAGAATCAAGAATATTCCATACCTTGAAACCCCCCATTACAAAAAGTTTTGGGGAACCCCCTGGGGGTTGGGAAACGATGAAGCTACGTCATTGGTAGATAGTATTAAGTAAAGTATTCCATGTTTCGCGCTTCCTTACAATGTAACTGGGAGAATAAGTTGTATAAATTTCCAGTTTAACATTTTTTTTTTTTTTTTAGAATTTGGGAATAGCATGCATTGCAGAAATTGAGCATATTAAATAAAACACTACAAGTACTTTATGTGCTAATGGATTGTAAACATTTTAATATATAGAGTTTGACTGTATTTATGTGATGTTAGGTTTTCCCTTCTCATCGCATGGAGGGGGATCAATACGAGTACCGCTTGGATAGCTGTAAAAGCTTTGCTTTATACACGTTGGACCAGAACTCTAACCGACTAACTTTTAATAGATGTCAGGAATGTTACCTTAATGTTTTTAATATACGGAACACAAGACATGGTTCCTGGTTTCTTATTACAAAATAATGTGTTTGTTGATGTGTGGACATATAGTAAGGTCCTCTTGAAACCGTTAAAAACGTGGGACTCTGATGCAAGACAATTTACAAATAGCAGCGTATAAATTAAATTAAATATCAAATAAATTCCATATGACAATCTCTGAAGTAAATCGAAAGTAATGGAATTCGACGGGAAAGTCCATACAGGTGTGTAAATCAGCATTAATAACGGTTACAATACAACAGGTGAACAATTTCAATTATTTAGGATGCAGTGTATCATACTGCCAGAAAGAAGATATTAATATTAAATTAAATAAGTTTTATACAATGTGTGGCACTATAAAACGGACATTGAAAAAATGAAACTTTGAGGAGTACAACATTAAAATTTTACAAAATTATGGCGGTCCCCTGTCTTAACATATGCGAATGAGAATTGAACTCTTTAACAGTTCAAGGCAGAAGAAAAATATAAACTTCAGAAATGAAGCTCTACCTTCAGTAGCAGGTGTTGACAATTTTGGACAGAAAAAATAAATTAAGATATTAGAAAATAATTAAATATTTTTATTTAACAAATATAAGTTACAAATATGAGAAACGTCCTGCTATGGAAATGTTAAAAGAATGCCTACGGATGGAACATCCCCCAGCTGCTATTGAAATACAACCCATAGAACATAGAAGTGTTGGATTTCCATTTACTAGATGGGAGATTCATTAAATCTCACTTGATGTGAAAACAGTTAAAAGCCTAATTTCATGAAGTAGAAGAAGTAGAAAAAGGAGAAGAAAGAAAAACATCAAATCATAAAATTAGTTGCACATTGTATGCAGTCTTTTCAACTGTTAAAATCATTAAAATATTTTGGAACAGTCATCTTTTGTTTGTCCACTGCTGTGGTCTCGAAGTAGCGTGCTGCCTTGTCACGCAGCGTGCCCGGGTCGGGACAAGTTTCCTGGGTGGTGGTTTTTTTTCGGGGTTTTTTCCTCACCTGTAAGACAAGTGTTAGGAACCTATAAGGCCCCCAAGCGGTCCCCGAAAACCATCTGGCCATCATTATCATCATTAACATTCATTAAGTTTAAGGATTAAGGCCTCTCATGGCGCACCGTTACCATCATAATCACCTATCATATATAATCGGGGAAGCGTAACTCCGTTTTCCAGGCGCCCCATTCTCAGAAGTGGGTTACAATAACAACCATGCTAGGAGAGAATAACCAGAATGTCGAAATGACAACGTGCTGGCATTAGAAAAAAAAAACTTTGTTTAACCCTTAAATTAAAAATTATCTTATAAGATACATCAATTGGTTTCATTCTTTCAATAATTTTAATAAAACATAAAGAAAACTAATCAGAAAGAGATTACCTTATTTTTTTTAGAATTTCATATTATTATACCTGGTAATAACAGTTACGCAGCATTTCGTTTTCACTGCAGTCCAGCCACATTTAAACAACTGACACGAGAAATAAGTGTGTTTGCCAATTTAAGGGGCAGGGTGTGTTAAGTGTTAATTACATTCTTTCTTATTGTATTGTTTCTATGAAATTCCAGCTGAACGCCTCCAAACATCAATTTCTGCAGAATTTTAATTTGGCTTTATGTTCTAGATTGTTAATTCCCATGTTTCTGTGCTGTATAATTGTTGTATGCCTTATTATGGATGGTGGACAATGAAAACATTCGTAACTATCTCCATTTTCGTAAATTTTACAGGAGAAACAATAACTGTTTTAAATAATTATGAAAATTGATAAGCAATAGTTCCCTACATATTTTACTACAGAATACAAGTCAAGTTATTAATAAAATTTGAAGTCCGTGTTCTCAACAGGTTATGCGTCACATATTTCTGTGCTGGTTGCTAGAGTTATGTGTTTTCAGTGACTGATGGAGTTACGAGGTTTTCATTGCCTACCGTCGTTACACATATTAAATGTTTGTTTGGGCCCCACTTTGTGAAAAAAAGAAGAATAAAACTGCTTAAAAATAACGTGGATTGATGGTGTTTTGAGCAAAATGATTGCTCGATGGAGATTGGAATGACATTAACATCGTGATGAGATAAAAGTAGATTAATTTGGCGGAGGAAGATGAAGTGAAACTTCTGAAACCTGCTAAATGATTAAATATTCATCTTTATCGCCCGGTTTTGTAACCGCAAACCTCGATACTAGAAGCGTTCCTCAAGACCGACAATTGTGGAATTATTTCGCTAGTTCTGTGTTCTCATTTTCAACGTTAAAGTAAACAAAAAGCACGATGCGTGTTGTTTCGCTCTCTGTGCTCCTGACAAAACCTTGTATTTGTTTTGACTGGAAAATCGTTTTTCTGCTTTTTCACTCCCGTCACCTCAATTTGTTGTTAAATCTGCATCAACACAACACACACACACACACACACACACAACACACACAGATTTTATCTGCTCTACTCCATTATATACATATACACAGGATGTTGCAAAAAAACACCGACAACGGAGGTGAGGTAGTTACTGTATATTGAGATATGTTGATCATTTTTAAGAAGGTACCTTCTTCTTCTCTTCTTCTTCTTCACGGTTTAGGCTTATTTACTAGCCTGTTCCGGCTCCAAATTGCTGCTCTTTCCATCTTTTCCTTGGACTTCCCAAACTTCTTCTTCCTCGTGGTGAATAGTTGTATGCTGCTTTTTGGTATCCTATTTCTGTCATCCTTGGCCAAGTGTACTTTCCAGTTGTGTTCTGTATTTCCTCTATTGTTGTGTTAAATTCCTCTACTTTTAGTTGTTGTCCTTATTTCTGTGTTATGTTTTTTGTCTGTTCTTTGATATCCTGCTATTGGTCCTGAGGAATCTCATTTCAGCAGCTTTGTATCCTGGCAGATGTGTTGTGTTGTCACTGTCCAATGTTTTCGGATCCATAAGTAATAATAGGCACTGCCATGGTCTTGTATAATTTCATTATAGAGTCTTTCCTGGCTTTATTTTTCAAAGTTCTTTTTAGTTACCTGTTATATAATTAAACTTACTTAGTTGTTATTTATATCTGTTTCTGCTGTGTATGATATTTCGCAACTAGGAAGTTATATCTTACTAATTGTTCTATTGGTTTATTTTTCTAATATTATCTATGTCCGAACTGGAATGAGCACCCTTGAAGGCCATTGTTTTTTTTTTGAGGATAATTTCCATGTTGTATATTTTTGATATTTCATTTAGTTTATATAGCATTCTTTGTTGTTCGTCTTTTGTTTTTGCTATTAAAATCTGGTCATCTGCAAAGGCTACTGTTTTTATTACTATATTTCCTAAGTTAATTCCCCCAGGTCGGTCATTTGCTTCCACATGATCTTATCATGTCGTCGAAATAAATGTTAAAAAGCGTGGTTGATAGTGGACAACCTTGTCTAACTCCTCCTGTTATATGTATTGGTTCTCTTATTTATTTTTTTGTTTTCTCATACATTTTCTTAATTACTGCTATCAAGTGTAGTGGAATTCCCTTTTCACTTAATAGTGTTCCATAATGTTGGTCTAGACACTTTATCAAAGGCCTTCTTATAATCTATAAAGAGGATGTGCGTCTCTAAGTTGAATTCTCTTCGCTTCTCTATTTTTTTGTTTTAAAGTGAATACGTTGTCTGTGCAGTCTTCTTCCTTTCCTAAATCCTGTCTGCTCTTCTGATATTATTGCATCTACTATAGTTGTTAATCTTTGGTTGACCATTTTGCATATATTTTGTATGCTGCACATAGTATGATGCTTATGCCTCATATGTTTTCTGGCTTTGTTTTATCGCCTTTTTTTAAATATTGAGATTATTTTTCCAATTTTCCATTCTTCTGGTATTGTATTTTGTTTCCAGCATTGTTATAGAATTTTAATAATCTTTTTGGAAATTCTTGGGGCATTTTTATTAGTTCTATGTTTATATTGTCAATTCCGCATGCTTTATTATTTTTACATTTTACATTTCTTTAATACTTCTATCATTTCTTGCATCTCTAATTCATCTACTTCTGCATATTGTTCGTTTGTTTCTATGAGTGTTATTTCTTCTTTATTTTGTTTGTCCGTCCACAGTTCTTTTATAATAATTTTCTAATTCTATATCTTGTATAGTTAGTAGATTTGTTTTGTTTTTTTCACACTATGAGTAGTTAATTATGTCTCAAGATCAGTGTTAGTTCGAAGGATTTGAAGACTCATTACATGACAATACCTCATAGGTCCGGAACCAGTGATATCTGGCTTCGCAACGGAATGTGGCCTGCAACATGACGGAGCTCCAGCTCACTTCGATGCCAGTGTGACGAGACATTTGGACACCACGTATCCAGGTCGAGGGAGAACCAGTCCAGTGGCCTCCGAGATCACCTGATCTTAATCCTCTCGACTACTTTTTGTGGGACTGGCATGAAATAGTCTATCAGACTCCAGTGGAGTCAGGTATGGATCTTATAGTCCGAATCCACGTGTGATGCAGAAATAATTCAAATAAGACAGGCATATTTGAACGTGCGCGCCAATCACTACATATGCCGATGTACGCTCTGCAATGAGATGGAAGTGAATATTTTGAAAACTTGTTGTGACTGTGACAGTATTGTCACGTATTGAGTCTTGAAATGCAACTAATGGAACTCTTGGGAATTTAGCTACTCATAGTGTGAAAATCGCATCACATCTCCGCACATTGGTACCTTATTAAAATGATCAACATATTTCAATATACCACCTTACCCCTCCATTGTCGATGTTTTTTTTTTCAAAACACTAGTATATATAATATATATATATATATATATATATATATATATTAGCAGGTTTCACAACATCTTCCAGCGCCCAATAAATTTTACTGTCGTTCTCCACATTTCTCACCATTCCAATCTCCGTCATCTAATTCTTTTCCTCAAAGTTTTTGTCATTGTGATTAGACATTAGGAGTCTCACTATTCATCTCAGTGAACCTGAAAACTACAGGTTGAAACTAATAATTGGTTCTTTGTGATATTTCTACATGACACCCGTACCATCATTCTAGGAATGATAGGAGCCAAACTTGGGCTTAACATTGTTATCGGGACTGTCATCAATGATCTTAGTGATCCCTAAAACTAGGATTAGACACTAATCACAGCTATTTATACATAGGCGTATTATTTTGACCCCTTTTCATACCCTAGAGGTGATAAGGGTAAAATTTGCGCTTACGTGAAATCCGCTCTGTCACCAGTCTGGTTAGGAGCCCCGAAAACTCCACGCTTCTCAAGCTCTCTTCTCAGGAGTCAATAATCAATCAGATAAGAGACCCCCAAAAACTATGAATTCGACATTAACATTGTCCCCTTTTTATTATTTTTATACTTCATCCTCTCTCAAACCCTCCTCAGGATGGTATGGGTATCATATCCCATAGTATCAGATACTGATTAGAAAAGTTCGACTTTTTGGAATGTGTATAAATGACAGAAAGAGTAGGGCGTGTAAGTAAACATTGTTCGGATACTTCTGAAATTCATAAGTTATAGCAACGAGATGCATTATCTCCTATTGAATTGTCTTACTTTAAGGGTGGAAAGAAGATTACGAGTATTTGAGAATAAAGTTCTTAGGAAAATGTTTGGACCAAAGAGAGATGAACAGACAGGTGAATGGAGAAGGCTACATAACAGTGAACTACATGGTCTTTATAGGAAACCAGATATAATAAGAACAGTTAAGTCTCGTAGACTGCGATAGGTAGGACATTTAGCACGAATGGGGAATGAAAGACGTGCATGGAAGCTTCTTGATAGGAAAACCAGACGGAAAACGTCCAGTTGGTAGACCAAGAATGAGGTGGGAGAATAACATTAACTATGATTTGGGGGAAGTAAATTATACAGGAAATGGTTGGAAAACATTAGCTCAGGATAGGAATGTATGGAGAGGTTATGTTCGCGCGGCCATGAACTAAGGGTTCGATAGTACCAGTGAGTTAGTTGCTATTTAATTTTATTATAGAACATGCCATCAAACCTTTAGAGGATGAAAAAGGCTGGAACTCAATGGTATTAAGTTGTTTATGCTAATGATGTAGTATTATTAGGCGATAGCGAAGAGATACTAAGGGCCAAAACGCAAATTCTATTCAGTAATACTAAGGAAGTGGGGCTGGTAGTAATCATCAATAAAAATATGGATTATAGAAGGTTGTTGAATAAAATAATTGCATGAATGTAAGGCCTGATCTTTACCGGTAATAACAGAACACGTATTGCGCGGATGCAGGCAAGGCACGCGGTAAAGTGTGAGCCCGGTTTCCGCTCTAAATCTAGTTTTTCTACAAACTTGCAAGGCACTGTATGAGAAAGTGAATGGAAAATTGTCGATACCTATTATTCATACATGATAATATTATGGTCGATATTAGATTATTAACTTAATTAGTGGTTTTAATTTTTATTTAACAATACATAGTGAAAGTTGATCTGGCAACGAGTGGGAAAAGGTATCACAAGTAAAATTAATTACATATTGATACTTGTAGGAGTGTGGCATGGCCTTACATTAACTTACAACTGTTAAATAATGTCCGTGAGTTTCGCTTAAAGTTGTACTGTTTTCCTTCATTTAGTTACTTATGAGTAGAGCGAGGAATTATATGAAGAAAATTATACGAAAATGTGAAATCGTAAACACAAAATATGAAAATTATGACGCAAAAAATGTTATGAAGCTACAATTTTCTAAACTTTTTTACCTATATTTATTTACATAGGCCCATTATAACTTATAAATGTACATACCAGCACATAAATGAGACGAAACAGAACTTATTTATAGCTCAAGAAATCAAGATGTTCACGTTGTTTTTCGATTTGAATTAGCTTTTTCATTAATTCTAACTCATATAAAATATCACATTCTTGATCTGAAACCATTTTAATGGATCACGCTATAGCGATTTTACAATAAGGAAACGTAGTACAAACAGGAAAGTCGTCGGTTTTGAGTCATCGATATGGTCTAGATATATTAGCTGGACCAGACCTCTTGCTGGGCATTGTGGACCTGGGGTCGACTCAGATCCTAATGGAAGTGAGTAATGCCTACTAGATGGCATATTCTGGGCAACAAATGCGGCCATCAGGCAGATCCGACAAACCGGCGGACATCTCGTGCCTATTGTCTAGAAAGATGGGGAGCTTCAACATGCCAAATACCCCAAAGGGCCTCCCAAGACTGTAGTGAATCACTTTACCGTCACAAATACAAAACCTGAGAGGTATATATATATACAATTAATTTATGTATTGAATGATATTTAATTATGAAATTCAAACATATACAAGAAACAAAACATTGCAACCCAAAACAAACATGGTTTCCATGAAATTATAGCACTTAACAAAGTAATAAATCGGGTATAGTTTGGATTATTGCTATTTTTACATTGTTTTGAAGATATTAAATTCCTGTAGATGCAAATGTAACAAAAACATTAATTGGACGATCTAGAATACAAGTAACAACCATTCAGGTATGTCATATTTGGCAAAATCAAGATGTGAAGTTATAGTCCATAATATAATCTATGTATTTTTCAGAAACTCTATTTGAATTACAGTTACATTTAATATTGAACTACGGACCAGGGTGAACATGTAGTTAGAATTATTTTAACATCTTCTTTTTTTCATGAAATGGGTCTAACATAGTGTCTATAGTCTTGATCCAATTGTGCTTTGAACAATCCAACTGTCAATTCTGTTCGTTATAACACAGAAGTTTGTTCTATATTTTCTGATAATAAACTAATAAGGCCTGTTTGTCAGAATTGTTTTGCAACGATGAAAAATTATGCTCGACATCATACGATGTTTATGGCAGCATCATTTGTATTATGCTATATTTGACAGTTTGATGTAAGTGAGAAACAATGTTGTTCCTTATCTACATTAAATTTACATTAATTTCACCACAGCAACTGCGTAAAGTTTAGCAAGCAGCAGCAGTCGTTCCTACATTTAAATCTAGGCTATAATTTGTTCACAAAATAAGGACTGCCCTCAGGTAGCAAGAAACGAACTTGACAGCTATTATACCTGACTACAGAAATATCCAACATTTTTCTTCTATTATTCATCTAGGGCTAGGTCTCATGTTCTTGTTCTGGGGATCGAGTTTAGGCAAAGAACCTCCATCTAACACGGCCACTCTTGTGACTCCTCATCCAAATTATTTGCTTTTATAATATCTATCTATCTTGTTCAGAAGTGATACTGAAGAATTTTCACTTGTCACCTCTTTACACTGTCAAAAATTGCATAAATACAATCATTTCAAAAATATTTTAATGAATTCCTTTACTTTTTATTGAAAAAAAAACCGGAATTTGAAAGTTGAAAAATTATGAAGCACTATTAAATTTTCACTAAAATATGAATATTTTGATATAAAATATTATGAAAATATGAAGTTTTTTGTTGGTGCTTATTTGATTCTACGTATCATAAAATTTAAAGATACTTAGTCTCAGCGCTCTCTGACAAATAGTTTAAAACATGAAATTTCATAAAATTCCTCGCTGTACTTATAAGTAAGGCTCTGAATTGAGCACCTATAAAAATGTCTATAAAATACTGTTAATTTATGTGATAAAACGTTTCTATATAAAATCTCAAATTATATAAATATAGGAAACATCGAATACCGAAGCAATTTATATATTAATCCGTGAAGGAAAAAAACTTTGCACCCCTTTTTAAGCACATAGCGCGCACGAAGGAGTGTTGATAATTGCCATAATTAAAATTCATATAGAGAAGGAGTGCAGAGAAATAAAATGTATGTATAAATGTTTAAATTAAATTAAATTAAACAAATAAATAAAATTGTCGTTAAGGAATTCATTTTGTAATATTCATCATTGTTTACGTTCATTCTGAAAGTGCATTGTTGCAAAAAGAAAATTGTGCAGCAGCAATGTGAATTGACTTACTCTCGCGTATTTATTATTGGTTTATTATTAGTGCTTTAAATTGGTTGAGTACATTTTATTATTTAAATTTATGCCTGTCTAATCTTGCTTTCAGTAATTTCATTACATTTTTTAATATTTAGATACTCGCACCTACTTGTCCATTATGTCTCGACATAGAACATTGACGGGTCGGAAGTGAGAGACAAAGAGGAAGGGATTATATATTCGCGTACATATGTTAATAGGCCAAATGCATATTAAATAGAATAAATGTCAAAGTGACGCGTTATATTGTTTTTAAAATGGCTTAGCCAAGCAATATCACATATTTCCTATCGTTCCGTATTTTTTAAAATAAATCGGAAAATTAATTCATAATGACGTATTATGGACAAACTTAAAACACTAATGAATTGTTGGTCGAATTTTGACCGCTGAGCGACCACAAGTTTTAATAAAAGAGGTGTAAAAACAAGGTGGTAATTTATCACCTTCTTTGTATATATATATATTATATATTATATATATATATATATTAATGAATCATCCAAAATTGGAAAAGTAGTTTTAATGTAGGATATAAGAATGGACCGTTTCAAAATATTTAAACGTTTTCATGTATAGTGACGATGTGGTTAATTATTCAAGAAATGGAAAATATTTGGCAGTACTCTTTACATAATTAAATCAGTTAAGGCCAAGAATATAATTTTAAATATCAAAAGGAAAAAAAAAAATATATAATGACATTTTGGGGAAATGAACAATAAGATCAAAATCATAATAGACGAGAAACCTCTGGACAAGTACACAATTTAATTATTTGGGCTCTAATTTTACCTCATTTGACTACGTGTAACCATTTCGTTTTTTGCTAGCTTTCTTTTCTTTACAATGTCGGCCACATTCCTCATCAAACCATTTCTTGTTTGTGCCTCTTTTTTAAATAACCAATTGCTTTCTGATGCTGACAGTTTAATAGTATCTCTTATAGTCTCCCATTCTCTTTTTTATATCAGTTTCTTTTTCGTTTGGCCACATTGTCATATGATGGTTTCCAGTACTTCAAATCTATTAGCAATTTTGATTTGGTATCTTTCTTGCCGCATTTCATCATTTTTCAACTTTTTTTAGTTCAAAATTTTCAGAATCATCTTTAGCGTTTGTTCCTCTCGTATGTATAATACAACAAATCAGTTGTATTCGTAGTATTTCGTTCTGAAGAAGGTAAAGTACTGAAAAACCTGTAACGATTTTGTATAAAATAAATATGTAAAATGGTATAAACTTAACAGTTTATATTTATTTGATCACGAATTTTTTTACTATTTGAAGAGTTCAAATGCTTTCAATATGAATGCGTTGTTTCCGTTCGCATGGTTAAAAGCTATATCATTTAAATGTACTTGAAGTGTTTTTTACTCCCCTCTATATGTAGAATTGCCCATAAAACATATCGTTACGAGGGTAGCCCATTAGATGTGCTTAGTTTTTTACTCCACTAATGTTGCATCCATAGATAACTGGAATGTGAGAACGTAATAACGAATTAGGAGTCCATTTTCCCGTACGTGTATAATACTCTCGATGAATATCTAATTTACTTGCAACTTCATTACGTGGACTGCTACTAAAATGTTACGTTTCATTCCTATGCAGATGGAATCATTTTCTTGTACAGTTGTGTTACGAAAGTAAAGTTCGGAGGTTCTGGCCGCGTGGTACGCACCATAAATAATTTCACATAAAAACGGGGGGAAAAAAACCCACAATCTATTGCTGAAGTATGGTAATAATATTCTGAGAAAAATATACAGGGGTTGTAACTAAACGACCTTACAAATCTTGAGGATGCGTTAGTGGGGACCAAGACGGTTACGTTATCATAGGAACTCACGTCCGGGAAACGTAAAGTTTTCACCCGCTACCACACGCAACAATAACACAACACAATTAAACTATCAAGCATTTTCGGCGCCAAAGAAGCAGTTCACGTTCTCCCGACTGGCCCCCGCTAGATACTAGCTGTGGGGTCCGCATTAATCCTTGATTTACGATACTCTTTGCTATCGAGAATACCCTACTGGCGGGGTTACGGCTGGGCGGATTGATGATCGTGTGTACCATAACCTATCATAACTGTACACAATGGTGGTCTCACATCGAGCCCTTCTTGTAAGGGCTCATGCGATAAGGCGAGGTGGGCGTTTTGGAGAGCAAAGAATTTGTGGTATTTTGCGTATAGAAAAAAACGTTGCTTTCCGGACATGAGTTCCTATGCTACACGTAACGTTTTGATGCACTACACTTCCTCAAAGTCTGTAATGATAATAATTTATTACACTCTGTTAGGTTTTTAAATGTACTAAAGTTTTAAATGAACTGAAAGTTTACTGAAAATTAACCTAAACACCTATTTGCAATTTAATATATATTAGACATTGTTCATCTAACTTAACACAAAAAACACTATCAAATAAGTAACAACTAAAACTAATCTATGCACTATAACTAGTCCATTTTGCTGACCGTAATCTCTCCCAAAACTAATTAAGTTGCCCATTTTCACACCCTAAATTTTCCCACTAGTATAGTGTTCACTCTCCTGGGATAGAAATTCCCCTTAGGCCTATATGCCAGTAAAAATGTTTCACAATTGGCTTTAGTAGAGAACGTGTTATCACATTGACCAACATGACGCCAGTAGTCACTTTCCTCCGATCGAATATTCACAGGTGGTTTCCTGGCATAGAATAAACTAAAGTTGATTAGGCTACTTGATTGTTCGATAACACTGAACAACAAAAAAAAACTTTTTTTTTGTCTCAGAAAGAAAAAATAGGCCTATGTGATTCTGATATTATTTTTTTCTCTTGAATTCAAATATGATATCTCGGTTTTCTCCATCACGTAAGGTTTCTTAAAGATGGGAATTTATAATTTCAAACACTTTAATATTTTCTACATTCGTAAGTACACCATATTCGAACATTCCGACTCGCCTAGAAAGTAAGAAATGACGATTTTCTGCTATATTTCGCCTGTGGAGCATCCCTCTTGATGGCCCAACAATAATCGGCCAGCATATTAGCATTCCATTTGCTTTTTATCTCTTTTCCATAGATGAAATATCCTTGAGTTAGCTCATTTGGTTTTATTTTACAATGGACAAATGTGACGAAAAAAAACGTTTATTAAAAAATAATTATTTAAATCCATCAATTGAAATTCAAATAAAAAAAAACTGTGGGCGATGGAGAAAATCCGAATACATATTTGAAAACACGATAAAAAAACTGCATTAAGTACAACTATTAGTACTAATGAGGAAAAAATCATGTTGACCAGTGTAATATAGAAAATATATAGGACTATTCTGTAAGTGTAAAAAAAGACCATTATATAAGCTACTATAACTTATATCGTAGATTTTTTAAAAATAAAATTGGCATTATATTAGAGTGTGTCCATATGTGGCATGTGAAAAAGCGGCATGGAAACTTCTTGTAGGAAAAACTAGGGGGGAAAACGCCCAGTTTATAAACCAAACATGAGGTGGAGAGAATTACATTAACCATGATTTGAAGGGAAGTAGATTATACAGAGGATGATTGGACAAACATTAGCTCAGGATAGGGATGTATGAGAGCTTATTTTCGCGAGGCCAAGAACCTACGAGCTTGATAATGCGAGTGAGGTAATTAGCCCTATATGTGGGCTTATACATCGATGTATCTACATTAAGTTAGTATGTAGCCTATATATGAGGGCTATGTGTTAGGATGATCATATTAATAATAATAATAATATCATAATATAATATAATCATAATAATAATTTTCATTTATTTATTTATCTACAGATTTTGAATGCTTTAAACAAATGTGCCTAAAGTTTATTTTTCTTTCTCCACTCACCTCTATCCATCCATTCCATGTCCTCTGGTCCTCTTGTTATATTCCCGTTCATATTTCTTGCATCCACCTAGTTTCGACGTCTTCCTTTCCTTTCTTCTTCCAGGTGGGACACCATTCAAATGTTTTTTTGGGTAACCTTTCTTCTCGCATTTGTCGTACTTGCCCATACCAATTTAGTTGGCTTATATATTATATAATCTACTATTGAATTAATACCATTCATTTTTTATTGCATGACAATATTTCTTATTTTTTGTAATTTTGAACATTTTGCTGACTCTGCTTTTGAAATACATTCCCATCAACATGAGTTTTGTTCTAAGTTTTGTTGAATTTCCAAACTTCAGTTCCATATGTGACATGCTACTTCTTACTATTAAATTATATATTTGTAACTAATTTTTTCTGGTTATATGACTGTTACATAAGACTGCATTCATCATTGCTGTGTTATTGCTCTACCATTAGTTTTTCTGTTCTTAACATCAGTTTCTAATTCATTTACTCCCAGATACTAAAATTCATCATATCCTCTAATATACCCCTTTTGATCTTCTAATATAAAATCTTCGGTTTCTGCTCCACATCACATATAATTTTTTTTTGTAAATTTATTTTCAAACTCCAGTTGTCGTATTCGTCCAATAATTTTCTGAACAGAAACTCTATGTCTTCATATTCTTCAGCAATTATTATCTGGTCATCCGCAAATAACAGTGTACATCTATTGATCCATCTCCAACTAGTACTCCCATTCCTGCACATTTCTTGCTCCAGTTTGACAGTGCTTTATGTATAAAATATATTAAAATAATGTGGGTGATATGCTACAACCTTCACGAAGGCCCTTTGTTACTTTAATTTCTTCTGATACACATTTTCCAATTTTACTTTTAGATACTGCATTTTTATAATAATCATAATGATCATAATAATAACAAAAATGATAATGATAATGATTAATGATAATGATATAATACACAAGTGATCTTCTTGGTGATAAAATATAAATAAACAGTCAATATGCCCAATTCACCAATTAATGATTAAAACGGCCAACATGTTTCGACAGTTAAACTGTCATTCTTAAGACCAGATATTGACTGAAGACTTCAGCCTAGCTGTAGAATCATGTTGACCGTTTTAATCATTAATTGGTGAATTGGGCATATTGACTGTTGATTTTAATAATAATAATAATAATAATAATAATAATAATAATAAATAATAATAATGATAATAATAATAGTGATGATAATAATAATGAATGTGATAATAATATCGAAGCTGGATATTCATGACACTCTCCAAAACTCCCTAACCTGAGCCAATGTTTTCCCATAATTTCTATATAATTCACCTTTAACAAATCACGGTTATTAACATTCTCCCATCTCATTCTTGGCCTACCTACTGGGCGTTTTCTTTTCTATCATCATGGACATGGAGCCAGTAGTAATTGTCAGAAATAAGAATAAATATGGACATATTTAGGAGTATTAAATGTATTCTTTTAGAGAGGAAGTTGAGACCATCTGATTCAATATTTGACTTTTGGATGACTTATTTAATTTTAGAATTATTGATCTAATAAATTAAATGTTATGATTTAACTAGCAGCAGAGAAATATATCTTTGTTATTGAACAAGCAAGAATAATGGTCATTTTACAATTTACTACTTTCTTATCTGAAATTCCAAATATAATAGCTCCACGTTAGACTTTTATAGCTGTCAAAGAAAAAAAGAAAGAGGTGATATGATATAAGAAGGAAAATTGATAACCACAAATCGAAAAAAAAAAAAAGAAATAAACCTTCTCAGCATTAAAATTGTTAATCTTTTCGTCATCTTCTTCTTCTTCTTCTTCTTCTTTCTTCTTCTTCTTCTTCTTCTTCTTCTAGAAGTTGACGTGTGTCTTTATATAAGTTGAATAACCAGAGGTTGGACATCGAGCCACCGACGGTTATCGATTTGAATCCCATAGTAATAATGTAGGGTATATAAAGGAAGTGGACAATTAATTACAAATGAGGGAAATTTTGAAGAAATGGCTGAATTCAAATACCTGGGAACAATAAATATAAATATGAATGGGGTGCGCAAAGAAATTAATCTTGGCTCAGTTCTGGAAATGCATGTTATTATGCATTACGGGGACTCTTATCGTCCAAACTTCTCGAAAAAAAATTAAACTGACTATTTAACTCATGCCCCAAATGGGACTCAATGGCCAATCACGTTTCAATGATTTCTGTTTTACAATCAATCAGAGTCGTGTTTCACGAAATATTTATCAGTGTTATAATTACCATATTAAAGAAAGCTCCTCCTTTTTTTTTTAATATTCTGAACAGGTCTGACCATTATTTTGCAGTGACTGAGCCCATAAGAAATACGGCTACCAGACTGTATATATAGTGCATGAATGTCAACACATGCCGCATGCGGGAGTTAATATAAAAACATTTGTAGCAATTGATTATACCACCAAAAAACCACTGTTTGCACTTTCTTAAATGTATTTTTTCCAGGTAACAATCCAGAAAAATATAATTGTCATATTTATATCATACGACATCAGAAATGAATTGATATACAGTTTGATGTGTTTCATTTTTTCTCCACTAAAGAGCATTCCTACAATATTGCGTTCCTTTGGCAATAAATAGTATGATCTGGTTGCAGTGATAAACAGAAGAAGCAGATGAAGCGTACCTATCGCTTCTCATTTGTTTCAAACATCGCCGTTTACATTAAATATATAAATATTTTAAAATAACTATAGGTAAATAATGATTTGTGAGTAAACAGCTTAATTTTATTCGTTAAATAGTCCTAACAAATGCCACTCTTGATTTCCAAATTCTGTAGATAAATTCATTCCTCACTTCGTGAGTCGTGAATTTATCGATAATTTGGAAATCACTCATGGCATTACTTATGAAAATATTAAAAAAAAATATTATTCTCCCAGTTACATTATATGGATGCAAAACATGGACTCTTTCTTACTTCAAGGGAGGAAAGGAGATTATGAGTATTTGAGAATAAAATTATTACGATCATTTTTTAACCAAAGCGAGGCGAACAGACAGGCGCATGGAGAAGACTACATAATAGTGAGCTACATAATCTTTATGGGAAACCAGATGTAAATTAATCGTTATGACTCCTTAAACTGCAATGGGCAGGACATATGCCACGAATGGGGTATGAAAGAGGGGCATAGAATCTACTTGCAGGAATAGAAGGAAAGCGCCCAGTAGGTAGAACCATAATGAGATATGAGAATAATATTAACCGTGATTATATAGGGGATGATTGGAGAACATGAACCTAGGATAGGCTGCATGGAGAGCTTATGTTCGTGCTATGAGTTCGATAGTGCTATTGAGTTAGTCAGGATAGTAAGTTTTATATCGTGGATTAAAACACAATGGACTTGAATTTGTTTCTGGGGATGTTATTCTAGTATTTTGATATAAGGAATCCATTATCTCCAGTGACTTATTGCAGAGTAATGTTCTGTCGTCTTTTAGAAACGTAGAATATATTCAGTATTAGAGCCTACATTCAGACACTGATTCTGATTTCCCTCAGCAAAATCAAAATGATTTCGATTGTTGTCTATTATTTTTGCCCCAGACTATTACAGTACGATGGCTTCTTTTATGATTTTTTACAAAACTAGTTTAGATAATTATTAGTAGATTACTTTTACTATTTCTCTATAGTCTATTACATATTTTCCCAACCTGTGGTTTTCGAAACCCCTCGTTTCTGCAACATTGTAATAATAATAACTAACTAACTCACCGGCACTATCGAACCCTAGTTCATGGCCGCGCGGACATAAGCTCTCCATACATCCCTATCCTGAGCTAATGTTTTTCAATCATTCCCCGTTTAATCCACTTCCCTCAAATCATAGTTAATGTTATTCTCCCACCTCATTCTTGGTCTACCAACTGGGCGTTTTCCCTCTGGTTTTCCTACAAAAGTTTCCATGCACGTCTTTCAATCCCCATTCGTGCTACATGTCCTACCCATCGCAGTCTACGAGACTTAATTGTTCTTATTATATCTGACTTCCTATAAAGACCACATAGTTCACTGTTATGGAGTTTTCTCCATTCACCTGTCTGTTCAACTCTCTTTGGTCCAAAATTTTTCCTAAGAACTTTACTCTCAAATACTTGTAATCTTGTAGAAATAATAATAATAATAATAATAATAATAATAATAATAATAATAATAATAACATAGGCTCAATTCTGGAAATGCGTGCTATTATTCATTGCAGAGACTCATGATGTCCCAACTCCTTTCAAAAAATGTTAAACTGAAAATATATAAAACTATTATTCTACCAGTTATATTATATGGGTGCGAAACATGGACTCTTACTTTAAGGGAGGAAAGGAGATTACAGGTATTTGAGAATAAAGTACTTAGGAAAATTTTTGGACCAAAGAGAGATGAACAGACAGGTTAATGGAGAAGACTACATAACAATGAACTACATGGTCTTTATAGGAAGCCAGATATAATAAGAACAGTCAAGTCTCGTAGACTGTGATGGGCAGGACATGTTGCACGTATGGGGAATGAAAGACTTGCATTGAAGCTTCCTGTAGGAAAGCCTGAGGGAAAACGCCCAGTTGGTAGACCAAGAATGAGGTGGGAGAATAACATTAACTATGATTTGAGGGAAGTAGATTATACAGGGAATGATTGGAAAGCAATAGCTCAGGATAGGGATGTATGGAGAGCTTATGTCCGCGCGGCATGAACCTACGGGTTCGATAGTGCCAGTGAGTAAGTAAGTAAGTAATAATAATAATAATAATAATTATTATTATTATTATTATTATCTTCTTGTATCTTATAAGCTCAAGTTTCCCTTAGCAGAGATTTAGACGCTCTCCCCCTACAGGAAGAATTTGAACCATACTAATTTAGTTACACTTGTTTTCGTACCGATGTCATTTGAGTGGTCCGTGGTCAGTGTTCCGCCTCATACTGACATCTAGGAAACCAAGGTAGTACTAAGGGGGGGAAAGTTCGGTAAATTTTGCTTGGAGGCCTTTTCATTCAGGCTTAAGAATCTTTTATGAGCCTGAAAATCTTCAGACTCGGGACCCACGACTTAAAGTCCCTCCCGGAGGACTTGCTCCTTGGATTTTTTCCATCCTAAAAAAATCCATCGACCCCGGACGGGTTTGAACCCGCGACCCTCGGGACCAGAGGCAAGGAGCATAACCACTAAACTAGTCCACCGCGGCCGATTATTATTATTATTATTATTATTATTATTATTATTATATTATTATTTTAAAATTAAATTAACCCTACAATGCCCCTTGTTGCATATGTGTAACATCTGGAATTTATCACATTAGGCCCTATTTCCACAATAAATTAATATTTACCGCGAATGCCTGATTTACAGTTAGGTAACAACGTTAGAAATGCATTTGATTTCGCTACAACTAGGCCTACACGTTGTGTAACTTTTAAGCCGTAAGTAGGGTAACTTTAGGTTTTAACCGTTAAGGGTTAAGTTAATTTATAGGTTATTAAATCTTTTGCTTGGAATTAAATTTTATGTCTACTGTATCATCATTATCATCCGTATTATGACAGCTACCGCCGTCTTCCGGAAACCAAACGCCATTCCTCTCTGTCCATCCATTGATCTTCCTCCAATCCTCTGATATTCATAGCCGCTTGTACCCCTTCTATCCAAGTTTTCTTCGGCCTTCCTCTCTTCTTCCTTTCCATTGGGATCCATTCCATAACAATTTTAGACAATCTTTGCTCTGGCGTTCTTTTGACATGGCCATACCACTGTAATATTTTCTTTGCTATAATGTCTATGATGTCCGGCTCCTCCTGTAACCCATAATTTCCCTTATTTCTTTATTTCGTTGTTTTATCCATGTCTACTGTATGTATATTTAAAAGTTACTGGTTCACTCTCAGATCGTTGTGGAAGGGGTTCGCGAGTCCAAAACGGTTGAGAACCGCTGGTCTACCAGAACCCATTTTCTCACGGACTGAATAATTCATAGTGCTGCGGATGGTATTAGAACACACACACTTTCTTTCACGTAGCGTGAATCTACTAGGAGACCTAATGGTAACAATGATATAACATCACAAAAATTGATTTAGGTTATTTTTGATATTACGAACTTCATTTATAATCTCTTCCCAAGTCAACTAGACGTTGCCAAATCCTTGGAAGATGGAGCACTTCATCTGCAGCACCATTTCTGTATATCTCTTTTAACTGATCGATCTAGAGCTTTCGGATATCAACTCTTGATTGAAACTAATGCCTTGTAGAGGTTCTTTTGTTTTTGTGAATAAGTTATAGTCACAAAGGCTCCTGTCTGGTGAATTTGGTGGATGTTTGAGTACTTACCAATTCCACCTTCTAAATAAATTCTACTGTATATCTTTTTAGGGCGGTATTATTACTAAATGTGAGAAACAGTGAATGGATTCACAAAATATTGCTATTTCGAGACTTTGAGTATTACAGATTTATACAACAAAGACCGCTCAATAACATAGTACAAGATAATGGTCACCACTGTAATCACTGATTTACAACATTGTGTTGTCACTACTTGTCGAATGCCCTAGTACAGCTGTTCCAAACCTTTTTCGACTCGCGAACCCCTTTCACAACGGTCTGAATTGGGTGAACTACTGACTTTTAATATATACATACATACAGTAGACATGCATAAAATTTAATTCCAAGTACAAGGTTTAATAACCTTAAATTAACTTAACCCTTAACGGTTAAAACTAAAGTTACCCTACTTACGGCTTAAAAGTTACACGTGTAGGTCTAGTTGTCGCGAAATCAAATGCATCCTAACGTTGTTACATAACTGTAAATCAGGCATTCGCGGTAATTAATATATTATTGTGGAAATAATGTGGTTAAATTTCCGATGTTACACATATGCAATTAAGGAGCTTTATATGGTTAATTTAATTTTAAGGTAATAATAATTTTATTATTATTATTATCATTAGTTATAATGCTGCAGAAATGAAGGAAAAAAATATAGACCTAACTTCGAAACCCGCCATCACCGAAACTTTTTGGCCAACCTCACGGGGGTTCGCGAACCACAGGTTCGGAAACAATGCCCTAGTATAACAAGTTTTTCACAGTTTTACTTCCTTTCCGAAGTAAGACATTAAAAATGCATCAACTCTAGTCAGATTTGAATGTGCGACAATCGGAAAAAGAGAGACGAACTAGTCCACCGATAATGACAGAAACGTTGTTAATAAGATTTGTGAATCGCACAGTACACCAATTGAGTAATTGCTTAATTAACTAACTTTGTTGCCACACGTAGAGTTGATTTCACATCGCCGTCTTGGATAATGTGCACTGTAGTGTAACGTACAGATAGTGTGGGAGAAAGACACGGTTCCATTCGCTACCCAGCAGACAGGGCCTTCTTCCGGGTCTCTGTCTCCAATAACTGTCCCACTACTTTAATACAGGGTGAAAGGAATATAACTATCATCGGATGCGCTTCATTTAGCGAATTCCGAAACAACGCAGCTTTTGAGGATGTTCTCATGAAACTATTTACTTTTATTTTATTCAACAATCCTGCTTAATGATACCGAAAATGATTACATAATATAATATAATATAATATTATTAATATACTATAATTAATATAATAAAATTAAATATAATATAATATATCATAATTAATATAATATAATATAATATAATATAATATATATAATATAATATAATATAATATAATATAATATAATATAATATAATAGTAATATAATAAAGTGTAAGAGAATGAGAAGATAAGAGATAGAGTACTAGAAGAGAAGAGAATAGAAGAGATATAGAGATAAGAGAATATAAGATAATTAGAACGAGAAGAGAAGATAAGAGAAGAGAAGAGAAGATAAGAGAATATAAGTATAATATAATTAGATTATAAGAGAAGAGAATATAATATAATATAATATAATTATAATATAATATAATATAATATAATATAATATAATATAATATAATATTAATAATATAATATATATATAATATAATATAATGTCCATCCATCCATAGTAATTCTGGCCGAAGGGCAGGTCCTTCACTGCAATCATAGCATTTTCATGCTATGCTTGCAGCTTACTAGGGAATTGTGTAGGTGTGGTAGCTTCCCGTTGCTTTCCACACCGGTGAAGGATGATGATGATAATGATAATAATGGTAAGGATGATGGCCATATGAATTCGGGGACTGTTTGGGCCTTAAAGTTTTCATGAACATTTGTCTTACAGGTGAGGAAAAAACCCCGATAAAAACCTCACCAGAAAAAACTGCCCCGACCGGGGATCGAAACCCGGGCCCGTGGGTGACAAGGCAGCACGCTACCTTGAGACCACAGCGGTAATGTAATGTAATGTAATGTAATATATATAATATAATGTAATATAATATATATAATATAATGTAATATAATATATGTAATATAATATATGATAATTATATATATAATGTTATATATATATATAATATAATAAATGTTTGCTCTGGATTCGCCTGGTAGCGTAAGTGGTAGCGCACTGAGATATCAACTCAGAGGTCCGGGTTCGAATCCCGTCCAGGCATTTATTTTTCTTATCATGTCATATTAAGCTTGCATTGCTCAACGTCAAAAATTTAATTATAACATACATACATATATATATATATATATATATATATATATATATATATATATATATATATGTTTGTTCATACTTTATGCGCGGCCGTTTATCCGATTGTGAAGGGGCTTTTTGCAAAATGTTCAAGAGATTCTCGGGATGAACATAGGCTATAAGAGAGTTGTGATACTCAACTCCTACACCCTTAAAAATCGCCCATTGTAATGGAAAACGTGAAAAAGTAGCTCTTTGGACGCTTAAATGGCTTACGCTACCTAATCCATAACCAATTCACAAAATTAATGTACATAGAATTTAATATCTCAAAAAGCTCTACAATAAATATCCGCGACAGCATATGTTTATCTCTTACGGATAACTCATAATAACCATTTTTGTCTTTCATTGATGCCAAGAAGATCGAGACAAGTACGTAGACTCATGTGCAAGCATAGCAGCACATGGCGGGTATTCTTTTACGGATAACTCACAATAACGAATTTGTCTTTTAGCACATTTATGCCAAGAAGTTCGAGATAAGTAGATTCCCGGGCAACACCGGGTTATCAGCACGGGAATCTTAAAATAATTACGATATACATTTATAATTATTTTTCATTTCAATTATTCAACTAATCGTAAGAAGTACTTTAATTTTTGTCTTTGAGCTCATTTATACCAAGAAGATCGGAATGAGTAGATTCCCGGACAACGCCGGGTAAACAGCACGGGGTGATCTAAAGATAATTACGATATACATTTCTCCTTTCACTTATTTAACTAAATATAAAACACATTAATTTTGGTATTTCAGCTCATTTATGTCAAGAAGATCGGGATATGAAAGATTCCCGGGCAACGCCGGATAATCAGTACGGGGTATCTAAAAAATTATAAATTTATAATTATTTTTTCCTTATACTTATTCAACTAAACATAAAAGCACATTCATTTTAATTTCTTTAGGCGTAGCAGCGCACGCCGGGTATTATCTAGTATATATATATATATATATATATATATATATGCACTGGAACACGACTTGGTTTTTTCTTAGAATATTCGTTAAAATCAATATGGCTGCCACGTCTTCATGCTAAGTATGTAGTTAAATATCATAGAAAAAATACTGAAATAATTATTAGAAAATGTAATATATATAAAAAAACCAAGTCGTGTTCCAGTGCAGCCAACATAGAGTATGTACTAATTAACTGTAGATATATATTTCAGAACTTACTATTTATTTTTGGGCTTAAATTGCGTAAGGTTAGCTTTAGGTTGGTCTTTCACAGATTAGAATAGTTAAATTGCGTTAGCTTAGCATTTAGATTGGTCTTTCACAGGTTAGAGAATTTAAATTGCGTTAGATTAGCATTCAAGACTAAAAGTGTATAAAACACTGGCTCTTCCAACTCTTTTATATTGTAGCGAAGTATGGACGTTGAAACAGAAGGATATACAGAGACTTGGATCTGCTGAAATTAGATACCTTCGAAGGACTGCAGGATACACACTACTAGATCACAAAAATGAAGACATCTTAGAAGAATTGCGCATGGAACCTTTAGAAAACAAAACTTTTGATTATAAGTCAAGATGGATGCATCATGTTCATCGAATGGAAGATCACAGAATACCCAAACAAATGTTAAGGTATCAACCTGCAGGAAGAAGAAGACCAGGACGTCCACTCTAAAGACTTTTGGATGGTGTTTCTCTTGAGGCCGAAACAGGTCAACAAATGACCTAAATTCGTGAATGTACTATGATGATGATGATGATGATGATGATGATAGATTAGCTTGTAGACTGCTCTTTCACAGGTAGGGAATACTCAAATTGCATTAGGTTAGCATTTAGGTTGGTCTTTCACAGGTGAGGGTACTTAAATTATGTTAAATTAGTATTTAGATTGGTGTTTCACAGGTTAGAGAACTTGTGTTAGGTTAGCATTTATGTTGGTCTTTCACAGGTTAGAGTACTTAAATTGCGTTAGGTTAACATTTAGATTGGTCTTTCACAGGTTAGAACACTTAAATTGCGTTAGGTTAGCATTTAGGTTCGTCTTTCACAGGTTAGAGCACTTAAATTGAGTTAGATTAGTTTTTAAGTTCGTTTAATACTCTGTATATGTTGGCTGCGTTCCCTGATTCCATAGTGTAAACCACTTGGCGTCTCATGTTGTAAAGAATATCCTCTCCTTCTCTACTCGTCCCTATCCATCCACTGCATGTCCTGCAGTCCTCTTGTTCTCTTGAAAAAATATACAATATGCTAAAAAGCCCATGAATAAAATACCGGACGGATTTAATAAACGTCGAGAGAAGCTACGAAAAAGAACCATTTTTGTAGGGACGTGAAATGTACAAGGGATTAAAAATAAAACTGCGGTAAATAATGAATAGTATAACATCAAAACATAACTTTGGATAAAAAATGGCGACGTTTCTCATCTTATCCGATCGCGTATACATACAGGCACCCCAGATACACCTCAATATCCTAAGGCGCGTTATTATTACGTTGACGTTAAAGCATGCATAAATGACATGAAATAAAAAAGTTATAATAAACATTTTTGTCTCTTTCTTTGATTACGTGGAAACACTTTGTCAGTGATGTGCTTTGTTTTCGTCGTCATAGCGACAAGTGTTTCATGTTATTAAATGTCATTCAGTTTATCAAAGACATGAACATCTGCCTTGTGGTTTTCAAGCACCTGAGCCCACTGTACAACCAACAACTAGTTTCAAATTACGTTCTTGTCCTATGAAAGTTTTAATTAATGAAAAAATCTAAATTCTGGGGATTAAATAAAAAAGGCGGAAAACACAATTTATTGTTGGAGTACGCAAATATATATATATTGTCTAATGGCACCACTTTATCTTTTATGACATTTCTGGTGTTTTCCTCGACATTGGCGTAATTGTAACTTACTTCTGAAGCTGGGGCACCTAGTTGGCGGAGTTACGTTACCCCGATGGTATGATGGGTGATAGATGATAATGAAGCGCCAGAGAGAATAAAATTAAGCTGTTTACTCACAATTTATTATTTAATTATAGTTATTTTAAAATATTTATATACGCCTATTTAATATAAACGGCGATGTTTGAAAACAAATGAGAAATGTTTGGTCATGTTTCATTTGTTCATCACTGCAACTTGATCATACTATTTATTGCCAAAGAGGATCGCAGTGTTATAAGGATGCACCCTAGTGGAGAAATAATGAAACACATCAAACTTTATATTATAACTAACATTATAGGTTATTAATTCATTTTTTCGAAAAC
The DNA here is from genome assembly GCA_030220185.1 of Diploptera punctata. Lineage (NCBI taxonomy): Eukaryota > Metazoa > Arthropoda > Insecta > Blattodea > Blaberidae > Diploptera > Diploptera punctata. The sequence continues at coordinate 16,120 of JASPKZ010006722.1, read as the reverse complement.
AACTCCGTAAAATCAGCATTAAAAACACGATTATTGAACACACAATTGTCAAATGTGTAGGTCGAAGGAATCTGTTCGTTATTTGCTATATTGAACTATTTGTTAGAGAGTCAGTCATTGCAAAATAATGCTGTGCTGTTCAGAATATTAACAAGCAGAGCTTTCTTCATTTTGGTAATCAAAATTCGTTAATTATCGAGGTGAAACACGTTTGTGATTGATTGTAAAACAAAATTCATTGAAACGTGATTGGTAATTGACTCCCATTTGGGGCACGAGTTAAATAGTCACTGAAATTACGTAGGCCTATAGAAATTAAATTGAAATGAAATTATATAACTTTTAAATTCGCAAAATATATATTGATAATTGTACAGGGTCAAGGCACTTGCAAATATATGGGAATTCAATTAGAAGATAATTATTACCTCCACGGTTTATTATTCGCAGATGATCAGGTGCTGATTGCTCAGGATCCAGATGATGCATCTTTCATGTTAAGGGAATTAGAGATAGAATACAACAAATGGGGATTACAGATAAATTATAATAAAGCAGAATATCATTTATTGGATACAACAGATGAGCTGAAATGTAATTCAGGAAGAATACATAATGTTAAAACATTTAAATATTTAGGATGTGTTTTAGACAACAATGAGAATTCAACTACAGAAATTGAAAGAATAATAATAACTGATGGGAGAAGAATCATTGGTATGTGAACTCAGTGCTTTGGAATAGAAATATAATATACAGAACGAAGAAAACTATATTTCAAGTTCTGTTACAAATCACTTTATTATATGGGTCCGAAACCTGGACAATAAGTAGAAATGGATTTTTAGAGGCGATCAACAAGAATTTCAAGAAGGGATAAAGTCAGAAACAACTCAATAAGGGAAAACATGCAAGTTGAAAAAAAAAATAGAAAAAAATAGGAGAAAAACGTTTGAAATGATATGGACACCTCATAAGAATGGAAGAAGGTAGAATACCAAAGAAGATCCTTGATTAGAAAGCTAATGGAAGAAGTGGGAGACGCAGACCTAGAGAACAATGAATAGATGGAGTGAGAAGTATGGAAGCTAGAGTTTTGAGGGAAGATGATGCTTTAGACAGGGACGTGGCTACAAACCACTTTGGGTTGAAGGAGAAACACTGTATTGTGGAATATTCCTAATAAAAAAATAATTAAGTGAAAATGAAGCAGGGAAACTTGAATGTAAATATTAAAAATAAACAATTTTAACTAAATTACGGTACGATATGGGCAACCTTCCCCTATATTGTTATTTGTATAGTTGTGTTAGCCAATCGTAAGGTAACCATAAGTGAAAATATTTTGTTTTTAATGTTTTCCCTTATAAATGCGTAACTAATTAATCTGATTAAATTGTAGAATAAGGGAGGAGCAGCATTGCCTTCGCCCGGTTTCCCCTGGATTTATTCCCTGGTTCTAGCGAATATTTTTAGAACAAAACTTTATAAAATACCCATTTGTGATTTTAACTTCATCCTTAAGTCTACAAAATACATTTATTCATATGAATAAATGAACAATATATACACAGTGAATATTTAGGCCTACACACTACGAATTTTCAAATACCTAGGAACAATAATTAGGATACGTAGGAATGGGATACACAAAGAAATTAAACGTAGAATTAATTCTGGAAATGGAGACGATTGTGCATACAGGGAATCTTGTCATCCGAACTTCTGGAGAAATATTCAAACTGTATGTGTATATATATATCATCATCATCTGCATTCATGGATTAGGTCTGTTGACCCGTTCCGACTTCAGCCCATCTCTTTCTAGGTCTGCCCACATCTCGGATGCCTTTAGGTTTGTATTTTATTTGTTTTGGATATCTCTCTTCATTCATTCATTCTGTGTGTTGCTTCCATTTTTGTCTATATGTATCTATTTTATCAGTTATTGCAAATATTTCAAGTTCCTGTCTTATTTCTGTGTTCTAGATTCTGTCCTCCTTAGTGCGCCCTTTAACAGATCTCAAAAATTTCATTTCTGCCGCCGTTATCCTAATTAGATCCTGTTTTTTATGTATCCAGGCTTCTGATCCATAGAGCAGTACCGGTACTGCCAATGTTTTATAAAATTTCAATTGGGTCTCTCTTGTTGTTTTATTATTTAGTGATCGTTTTATCGTACCACATATTCCCTGGAATTTTGCTATTTTATTAGTTATATCATTATCATAATTAAATTAAATGTCACATCCTAGATAATTGAGATGGTTCACCTGTTCTATGATTTTTTTTCCTATTACTATTTTGGATCTGATTTGATTTTTCCCTTGGAATGCCATTACCTTAGTTTTTTTCTATGGATATTTTGAGATTATATATATATATATATATATATTATTATAACTATATTTTTGACATTTGGCAATGAAGGCAAATGTGATATGAAAAGAAAAATGAATGCTTGAGTTGGGATTTGAACCCGAGTCTCTAAACTCTGTACGTTTAGCACTCTAACCAACTGAGCTACTCAAGTATTCCAACACAAACATACATTTACATAAGAAAAATGTATGTTTATGTTGGAATACTCGAGTAGCTCAGTTGGTTAGAGTGCTAAACGTACAGAGTTTAGAGACTCGGGTTTAAATCCTAACTCAAGCATTCATTTTTCTTTTCATATCATACATATCAACACAAACATACATTTACATAAGAAAAATATATGTTTGTGTTGGAATACTCGAATAGCTCAGTTGGTTAGAGCGCTAAACGTGCCCGAGTTTAGAGACTCGGGTTCAAATCGCGACTCAAGCATTTATTTTTTTCATATCATATATATATATATGGTATGATAAGAAAAATAAATGCCTGGACGGGATTCGAACCCGGATCTCTGATATATATATATATATATAGTATATACACATTGTTTTATTATAGTTACTCTATATTATACTGAGGATAAACTTCTTAGGAAATATTTTTGGCCAAAGGAAGACAGACAGATGAATGGAAAAGACTGAATAACAGTAAGCTATTTCTCTTTATGGGAACCCAGATGTAATAAACGTTTGAGTCTCTTAGACTACGAAGGACAGGGCATGTGGCACGAATGTGGATGCCTTAGTTTCTTCACATTTGTCTTACATAATAGGAAAACCCCCGAAAAAAACACCCAGGATTTAATTGTCAAAAGAAATATATATTCCGTAAACAGAAAAAAAAAAAAGGATCTTAAATTCGCATTGATGAGGGATTCGCTTAATTTACGTACCTCCTGAGAGACCGATTTTTAATAATTTCTGATTCTTGTGTGTGTAGAGGATTCAGAAGGTGTGAAATGAAACGAACCTGAACAGAGGTCACGGTGTCATGTGACCGCAAACACTTTGTATTCAGAATCAAGTTGTAATGTTTTGCTACGGTTACCTCACAGACAAGGTGTCATTATGCATCCTTACAATAACAGACAGTCTGCAGTCTAGGTCAGCTTCCATCGCACACAGTCTTAACACTGTCTGTATCACTGGTACTATCGAGCCAGTAGGTTGAAGATCGCGAGGACATAAGCTCTCCATACATTCCTATCCTAAGCTAATTTTTCTAATAATTTCCTGTATAATCATCTTACTTCAAATTATGGTTAATTTTTATTCTCCCACCTCATGCTTGGCCTCCCTACTGGAAGCTTTCCCTCTGGTTTTCCTACAAGGGTTTTCGTGCCGCTCGTTTATTCCCCAATCGTGCCACATATCCTGTCCATTACAGTCTACGACACTTAACTATTCTTACTATATCTGGTTTCCCATAAAAATCATATAATTTACTGTTATCTAAATCTTCTTCATTCACCTATCTGTTCATTTCTCTTCGGTCCAAAATTTTTCCCACAATTTCATTATCAAATACTCGTATTATTTTCTCCTCCCTTAAAGTAAGAGTTCGTGTAATGTAACTGGGAGAATAACATTTTATTTTCAGTTTAATGCTTTTTAGAGGAGTTGGGAATTTCACAAGAGTCCCTGTAATGCATAACAACATGCATTTCCAGAATTGAGTCTATGTTTAATTTCTTTATGCGTCTCTTTCCTATTTGTAATTATTGTTCCTGGGTATGTGAATTCAGCCACTTCTTCAAAATTCCCCACACTTGCCATTCATTAACTTTCCATTTCTTATTTCTATGTATGAACCATGTATATTAAATTTTATTGATGTTACTTCCAGTCTCAGTTTCTTTAGTGTTGCTCAATAGTGTGTGTGTTAGCCCTTGGTATCTCCTCACTTCATATATATATATACACACACACTATTGAGCAACACTAAAGAAATTGCGACTGGAAGTAAACATCAATAAAATTAAATATACATGTTCATACATAGAAATAAGAAATGGACAGTTAATGAATGACAAGTGTGGGAAATTTTGAAGAAGTGGCTGAATTCATATACCCGGGAACAATAATTACAAATATGAAAGAGACGCTTAAAGAAATTAACAGACTCAATTCTGGAAATTCATGTTATTATTCATTACAGGGACTCTTGTCAAATTCCGAACTCTAAAAAGCATTAAACTGAAAATACAATAAACTGTAATTCTCCCAGTTACATTACATGAACTCGTACTTTAAGGGAGGAGAAAATATTACGAGTATTTGATAATGAAGTTGTGGGATATATATATATATATATATATATGACGTTTGGGCAATGTGAATCCTTCAGTTTGAGTGGATCCTGTTAATATATTATTTAATTGGCGCTGCCCTTGAACAAAAAATATTTTAATTTCTTCCCCTCATTAACTTTGACGTGTTCAAAACCAGTTTCTTTTATTCTTTGTGCGAAGAAGGGTTTATTTATGGTATTTATGAAAATACCATTTAAAACCTTTTTCAATCTAAGAATTAATTCTTAATCTCTGCTATTGAATATTATAACTATAGAAAAATTCCTAAATATGTTATATAGATGCTGTTTTAATATACTGACGGGTTTGGTTTGATATTATGTGACATAGCAGCTGTATAAAATAGTTAAATATAACAAAAGAATTCTGTTAATGTGGGCCCACCACGAGGACCTGGGTCCACTTTACACGAATTCGTATATTTTATCAATGAGGATGCTATCTATAAAAACCATTCACTTAATTAAGTTTATTTAATATCCTTGTAATTTTACTAAACCCGAAGACCGCCGCTTTCTGCAGTTCAGTGACGTGTGAATGTTATAACCAACAATACTTTTTAAAAACGTTAAATAAATATCAACGCTTTTTAATAATGACGATCAGCCACAAATACTTTCAGATTTATTTTTGCTTGTCTGTATAAATTAGTGAAGTAAACAAACTTAAAAATATACTAAAAGCTAGGGTGGACTCTGGGATCCAGTTTACCCAAATATGGAGGTTAAAGTGGACCTTTATGGTAATGTAAAAAAGTTTATAAATTATGAAGATGTTTCCATATTTGAATAAAATAACAATGATATTTCATAGTTACAACACTAATGATAATCACTGTAACTAAACATAATTCAAATCTCTTAGTTACTTACTTACTCACTGGCACTATCGAACCCGTAGGTTCATGGCCGCGCGGACATAAGCTCTCCATACATCCCTATCCTGAGCTAATGCTTTCCAATCATTCCCTGTATAATCTACTTCCCTCAAATCATAGTTAATGTTATTCTCCCACCTCATTCTTGGTCTATCAACGGGGCGTTTTTCCTCTGACTTTCCTGCAAGAAGCTTCCATGCAAGTCTTTCATTCCCCATACGTGCAACATGTCCTGCCCATCGCAGTCTACGAGACTTAACTATTCTTATTATATCTAGCTTCCTATAAAGACCACGTAGTTCATTGTTATGTAGTCTTCTCCATTCACCTGTCTGTTCATCTCTCTTTGGTCCAAAAATTTTCCTAAGTACTTTATTCTCAAATACTTGTAATCTCCTTTCCTCCCTTAAAGTCAGAGTCCATGTTTCGCACCCATATAATATAACTGGTAGAATAATAGTTTTATATATTTTAAGTTTAATGTTTTTTTAAAGGAGTTGGGACTTCAAAAGTCTCTGTAATGCATAATAGCACGCAAAAGAAGAAAAACAACAAATTCAAAATAGGGGTCCACATTATCCGAAGTTTATATATATATATATATATTCATCTGCACTATTCTCTCCATTTTTTTAACGAGCTTGATATTTCTATAACTTAGAGCTTGTGGAAGTTGCGAGGTGGGTGTCAGTCTGTCTTTGCTTTTCATCGATATAAAAATTCTAAGGCGTAGCTATTGTGTAAGGAATAGCATCGCAGTGCAGGTCACGGATTGAAGTTTGATACGTGAAGAAACCGGAGACATCTAATAAAGCTGGAAATATCAGAAGACTCTGAAAATATATTGAATGATACTTGTCATCATGACTTTCTCCTGCTTCAGTTCATATTTCACACTGTATGCAACGTTCTTCTTCTTTGGTATTGCTACCCGAGTGGGCCTTAACCTCCTCTATGGCCTTCTTCCATCCTTCTCTGTCCATAGCAAACTCCCACCAATTATTTATTCCAAATCCTTTCACGCTTGCTTGTACTCAATTCCACCATATTTTTCTTGGTCTTCCTCTTAATCTGGTTCCGTCTGGATTGTTGTTGAAAACAATCTTTACATTCATTGTGGTTTTCATTCATGTGATATGTCCTAACCATCTCAATTTTTGGTATACAACATTAGATAGTTACAATTTTTTAGCCTTTTCTACAGACCTGTGGATAGTGCATGCGGCTGCACCGAGTGGGATCCCAGGTTCAAATACTAGCGGTTCCACAGAGATATAAGTGGTGGACTGTACCAGACTTTTTCGGGGGTTTCTCGGGTTTCTCCGTATCTGGAATTTCATTCCATCAAACTCTCCATTCCCCCTTCTCTTCTTCAGGTAGTGTCATTTTATTTCTCATTCATTCATTTCATACCACTTTCACCTCACCTCATGTTAGAAAAAATAGCTTGCTTGGCATTCCACATTTGTTGGACATATGTGGTTGCGGTGATCTAGTGGTGCTTCATCATGACTCCGAGCCTGAGCTATAAAAAAAAGGAGAGACGGGACCAATGGGAGGATTGTAGTGATTCTTCGAGGCCGCGGTACAAACCCAAAAATTGCAGTACGGTTCATGGGAGTAGAAACTGGTGTGTCTGATCTGGAAGACGACCTACAACTTGCACAGCACCGTAGAGAAGACTTTCATTCCACTCATCTCCATAATACTGAGATAGCACAATATATATTTCAGGTCGAGGTGCTCAGTACAGTCTGCCCTCTCTCTGAATAAATGAGTAATTGCTATTTTTTTAACGATGCTCTATATATCAGCAGCCAATTTATATCTGGTGTGAAATGTCCGACGAATTTTGCTTAGAGGTTTCTTATTTCAAAATTCAGGTTCTTTTCTGTGTCGTAAGTCTACAACACGGGGCCTACGGACATACATCCCTTCTGATGGAAGCCATACAAATTACTATTATTATTATTATTTTTTTTTTTTTGCATTTTGTTGTACTTAAGCACTGGCGACCATGATTGAAAGACCAACTTCCTACATTTCGGGGTTGCCAACCTAAATAACTATATTAATCAACATTAATATTGAGGTAAGATGTCCAGACCAAAAATAATATAACTAAATAACTATACTAATGTACAATAAAATAACTATTCTGTGTAATATTACGCAGGGTCCAAAAGGTAGTGTTAATGTACAAATCACTGCATTTTAAATGAACTGAACTTTATTTAAAACAACATAAAACAATAAATACGTACATGCCACATTTTATCACTAAATGGTCTCATGGCCTGCTGTTGTTTCAACTAATAAACATTTCCCACACTGTTAACGTTAGTCAATTGCTTATAATAAACGCAAATATTTCCAACAAAAATGTTGTTATTTTCACACTCACTCACTGGCACTATCGAACCCGTATGTTCATGGCCGCGCTGACATAAGCTCTCCATACATCCCTATCCTGAGCTAATGTTTTCCAATCATCCCCTGTATAATCTACTTCCCTCAAATCATAGTTAATGTTATTCTCCCACCTCATTCTTGGTCAATCAACTAGGCGTTTTCCCTCTGGTTTTCCAACAAGAAGCTTTCATGCACGTCTTTCTTTCCCCATTCGTGTCACATGTCCTGCCCAACGCAGTCTACGAGACTTAACTGTTCATTATTTTACTATTATTTTGAAAATATCGTCGCGCAAAATATAATGTACAACGCACGTTTTTGAAGTGTTTTACTGAATATCTGAACTTAAACATTTTCCTCGATTCTGTAAAAACCACTTCGCATCGTAATATACTATTATGTCCTTAAAATCCATCGACCCCGGGCCCGGATTTCAATTAGCAAACTTCGAAACCAGAAATGACAATGGAAACAACTAATCTACTGGAGTAGACTCAAATACAGTCTTCTTCTTCTTCGCCACGGTTTAGGCTTTTTGTTAGCCTGTTCCGGCTCCAAATTGTTGCTGTTTCCAAATTTCCTTTGGTCTTTCCGAACTACTTCTTCCTCGTGATGAATACGAGTAGTTGTATGCTGCTTTTGGTATTCTGTTCTCAGTCATCCTTACTAAGTGTTCTTTCCAGTTTGTTCTGTATTTCACTATTGTTGTGTTTAATTCCTCTACTTTTAGTTGTTGTCTTGTTTCTATGTACTTTGGTGTTTTTATCTGTTCTTTGATATCCAGCTATTGGTCTGAGGAATTTCATTTCAGCAGCTTGTATTCTGGCAGATTGTTGTGTTGTCACTGCCCATGTTCCGGATCCATAACAAACAATAGGAACTGCCATCGTCTCTCAGACATTGTGATATAAATATGTAGATTAGATAGATATGAACTCTCTCCATGTGTCGACATGTCTAGAAGACACCTAGTCTATCAGCTGGCTTCTGACTTTCACCACATGGAGATGGACGATAATACAGCCAGTATAGGGGTGACATGTAGTTAGCATGTTGGGTCCCTTATTCGTTATAACTGATTTTTTTTTCAATTTGGAGCTACAGCTTATTATAGCTACTCAAGTTCCTCACGATATTAATGGGGACAGGTCCCAAAACTATTTATTTTGGATATAGGAAGGAATATTGGCAAAAATTATTTGTATGGAATTGTATAAATTTGAATAGTGGTGATAAAATGAAGGGAACATTAAGAAAGTATGTGCATATTTTAGTTGGATTTGGGTCGTTCTCCTCGCCCGGTGAACACGACAAACCACTCTGATTGAAATGGATTAAATAAAGCAATAGCAGTGAAAGTGTATCAGATTATGTGAAAGTATGTCCATTATTCAATTTGACAAAATACAATTGCATTTTAATTTCCACGCAAATGAGTGGATTAAAGAGATTTGGATGTATGTAAAAAAAAAATCGGCTAAACTTTACAACATGTGACGCGACTTTTTTAATTCCTTCATAAACTCCTGTCAAATTTTATTCTTAGGGTTTCATTTTTTCAAATTATTTCCCACCATTTACAAAGATTTTTACATTTTTTCTAACAATTATTTCAATATATTTTTTCTACGATATTTAACTACATACGTAGCATGAAGACATGGCAGCCATATTGGTTTTAACTAATTCCCATGCAACAACAAAGACATGTTCTAGTGTAACCAACATATAGTATGTACTGATTAACTGTAGACATAATACTTCAGAACTTCAGGATTTACTATTTATTTTTGGGCGTTGCATTTTTTCACACGTTAGAGTGCTTAAATTGCGTTAGGTTAGCTTGTAGGTTGGTCTTTCACAGGTTAGATTATTTAAATTGCGTTAGTTTAACCTTTAGGTTCGATAAATATAGTTTATATGTTGGCTACATCCCGTGATTCCATAATGTAAACCGCTTCGCGTTTGTTGCCACATGCGCATGGTGTATGTTAGAACTTAGAAAAACTGTTCGCGTCACATATTGTAAATAATTTTTCTTATGATACATATTGTATTTTTTTATTCACATTATATTGGCCTATACAATGTTATTTCCATAAATTGAGTCCTTCCGTATCCTTTTCGGTGTTCCAGGCAACCTCTTACAGTCTGCTGGTAGATTTGTCCCTTGCCACACTTGTAGTTAGTTCTGTCTGGTAAAATATGAGATGTGCAGTATGTTGATTCCATGCATTCTTCTTCAGTCCATCCAGTCACCCATTGCTTGGATATCTAGCTAGTTTATAATCTCTCCACTTCTTACCTTATCTCTTCTATTTTTATGCACAATTCTTCTTAAAATTCAGTGTTACTATAAATGATCTTTCCAATTACAAATTTGAATAAATGTCGTTAAGAGACATTTAGAAATATGATATTGGTACAATGGAAAGAGAAACTAAAATATGTTTTGTTATGTCGGTGAACTTTATTAATTTCGTTGCTAGGAGATGATATAACAGGGTATTTTGTATGCTACATTTTCAGTTCTCACTGTACAACGCAATTTTAGAAGAAACTATGGTGTCGATCTACCCAATGGAAAACATGAAACAGAAACCATAAATAAGCCACATGTGCTCAATGTGAGCTCCCTGTGTCACACGACACACATCAAGTCTGTAGTCAATTTCCTGCCATACGCGTTGTATTCATACCAGAGTTTGCATACCCCTCTTTCATTCCCAATTTGTGCCACATGTCCTGCCCATCGCAGTCTACGAGACCAATTATTCTTATTATATCTGGCTTCATATACATATATGGCTCACTATTATGTAATTTTCTGAATTTACGTCTGTTCATCTGTTTTTAGCCCAATTTTTTTCCTAAGTACAGGGTGGACCGCTCGAATGGACCTAATTTCAATTGCTTGTTACTGGCAAACGGTTGAAGATAGAAACTTAAAACAACGTTCATAGTACAGAAAAACTCACCAAGTTTCGAATCCTGTCGGTAGATGGCACAAAGATACGTTTCTCGTTCTTAGATTAATTGTTTGTGAAAATGGCGACTCCGCAGATGAAAGCGCAAGCTGTTTTGTGGTATGCGGAGTTTAAATCAATCATTAGAGTTCAAAGGGAGTTCCGGCGTGTGTTTAACCGTGATGCTCCAACTGCTAGAAGCATAAAGAAGTGGCGTGATACATTATTAGCTACAGGATCTGTGTTGAAGAAGCATGGTGGTGGTCGCAGAGCATCCGATGAAATGGTAGCAAATGTTCAAGCCGCATTTGAGCGAAGCCCCCGGAAGTCATTAAGAAGAGCTTCGCGGGAACTTCAAATACCAAAATCGACATTACAACGGATTGTCCACAAACGCCTCAAACTGCACGCAATATAAGTGCAGTTAGTGCAACGTCTGGAGCCGAATGACATGACGAAACGAGTGGAATTCGCCAATACGATGCTGGACCGTCTCGGCGCTGATCCTGACTTCATGACCAAGATTTTCTTCTCGGACGAAGCCACTTTCCATTTGTCAGGCAAGGTAAACCGGCATAATGTGCGGATCTGGGGATCGGAGAATCCTCACGCTATCAAGAGCATGTTCGTGATAGTCCGAAGATGAAGTTTGGTGCAGTTTGTCACATAATAAGGTCATTGGACCGTTTTTTCTTCGCCGAGAAAACTGTTCGTGGTACCCCATATCTTGACATGCTGGAGCAGTTCTTCTTTCCACAAATTGAACAACTGCAGCCTAACATCGTTTTCCAGCAAGATGGTGCTCCTCCCAATGGTCCAATGAAGTTCGTACGACTTTGGACAACATTTTCCCTGGCCGTTGGATTGGTAGGGGAGGACCAATCGCGTGGCCCCCGAGATCTCCCGATTTAACACCACTGGATTTCTTTCTCTGGGGCTATGTCAAAGATAAAGTTTACACCACCCCAGTCAAAGACCTTCGTGATCTTCGTGAGCGCATCATAGAGGCTATTGAGAACATTCCAGAAGACATACTCCAACGTACTTGGCAAGAAATTGTTCATCGCTTTGATATCGTCACAGTGACTGCTGGGGCTCATATAGAGATGTGGTGATCTGGATATCAAAACTTGGTGAGTTTTTCTGTAATATGAACGTTGTTTTAAGTTTCTATCTTCAACCATTTGCCAGTAACAAGCAATTGAAATTAGGTCCATTCGAGCGGTCCACCCTGTACTTTATTCTCAAATACTCGTAATCTCATTTCCTCCCTTAAAGTTAGAGTCCATGTTTCGCATCCATATAATATAACTGGGAGAATAATAGTTTTATATATTTTCAGTTTAAGGTTTTTTGAAAGGAGTTGGGACGTCAGGAGTCCCTGTAATACATAATACGGTATCCATTTCCAGAATTGAGTGTATGTTCAATTTATTTGCGCATCTCATTCCTATTTGTAATTATTGTCCCTATGCACTTGAAATCAGTCACTTCTTCAAAATTTCCTTCATTTGTCATTAGTTGTCCATTTTCATTATATAACGCATTTCTATATGTGAACATATATTTAGTTTTATTGATGTTCACTTCCAGTCCCAATTTCTTAATGTTATTCTCCCATCTTCTTCTTAGCCTACTAACTGGGCGTTTTCCTTTTGGTTTTCCTTCAAGAACCTTCCATGTATTTATTTCATTCCCCATTTGTTCCACATGTCCTGCTCATCGCGGTCTATGAGACTTAACTGTTCATATTATATATGGCTTCCCATAAAGACCATATAGCGCACTCAAGTAATTAGGAACAATAGTTAGAAACAGGAATTAAGTGCAGAATGATACTAAATGCATGCTCAATTCTGGAAATGCATGCTACCATGCATTATAGGGACTCCTGTCATAACTTATCATAAATATTGCCAGGAGTGATTTCCAATTTATTTACAGGATTTGGAAATCAAGAGGGAATCTGTTAGGACTATTTAACGAATAAAATTAAACTGTTTACTCAAAAATCATTATTTAAATATAGTTATTTTAAAATATTTATACATTTAATGTAAACGGCTATGTTTTAAAACAAATGAGAAATGTTTGATTATGTTTCATTTCTTCATTACTGCAACTTGATCATCCTATTTATTGCCAAATAGGATCGCAATGTTGTAAGAATGCATTCTAGTGGAGAAAAAATGAAACACATCAAACTGTATTATAACCAACATTATAGGTTATTAATTCATTTTTTCGAAAACAACTCAGTAAATTCAATATTTAAAAACACAATCATTCAACACACAATTACCAGATGTGTAGGTCGAAGAAATCTGTTCATTATGTGCTATATTCAACGTATTTGTTGGAGAGCCAGTCATTGCAAAATAATGCTCTGACCTGTTCAGAATATTAGAAAGGAGGGGCTTTCTTTATTTTGGTATAAAAATTCGATAATTACCGATGTGAAACACGACTGTGATGGTTGTAAAACAAAATTAATTGTAACGTGATTGGTCATTGACTCCCATTTGGGGCATGAGTGAAATAGTCTAATTCTAATATATATGCTGAAAATACATAAAATTGTTATTCTTTTTCCTGACATTAATCCTACAAGTGAGGAGAAAACTTAACCTCGTCCGGACAAGGAACCGAACACGAGACCACTGCATCCGAGTCAGCAGTACTTTGCTAAAGATTGTGCAGCAAAACCAATGATTATAGTTAAAAACTGTCATGTCGATCCTTGGCCTTGCTTTTTTGTATTTATTAAATTGCACCCCGCCTTGAGGTACGAAGGTCAAATTACCGTTAAAAATATCCATGATATGACCTTGCTCTTTTCTGGAAAGTAAAGATCATAGTGTACAGTTCCGCATGCAGCCGCTCTATGCATGTTCATTGTCACACGCACACACAATGCAATCTCATGTCATGTTACGTTAGTTTAATTACAGTGGTATGCAAAGCTTTGGGTCGTCATTTCATCTTACCCAAAATATAACAATTACTTCCATGTAATGAACGGAGGTAGTAATAACGCCTTTCGTATGAAATACGCTCTTTTATTTCATACTATGTGCCATATATATATATATATATATATATTATATATATATATATATATATATAGCACTTTGCATCTTATAAATATACCGAAAGATGTATGCTGTATTATTCACAAAAACTGAACAAACTTATGCCGGCTTATAGCTTGATCTAGCTTTTATTTATTTCTGGTCTTTATTTTAAATTATTTATTATTTTTATGGGATTTAAAATGTATTGTGTGTATATATATATATATATATATATATATAAATTTCGTGTCACGTTGTTTGTCCGCGATGGAATCCTAAACTACTGAACCGATTTTAATAACATTTTGCACACTGTGTGCAGTTTCATCCAACTTGAGACTTAGGGTAGTTTATAACTAAATTTATAGTCGCATTATTTTTTATTACAAATTATTTGTTTATTATTTAACAAATAGTTATAATTATCTGTGAGTTCCATATGATTCTAACAGATGGCGGTGTAAGGTAATTTGGTAAGGTAATTAGTTTATTATTTAACAAAGAGAGGTCCAGATGGCTGTGCTTTTTGTTGCAACCGCGAATTTCAATTGAATTACAAATATTAATTATTTCATAATTTAAGTGTGTTCACTGTTTATTTTACTTTCAATATTATTAATTTCGTGTGTAAGTATTAGTTTTAAGTAATCTGGCTGAAAGACAGCAACTTAATTTAAATTTTTAACGTATATACCTTAGCCACAGCAACGCGTGGCCGGGACTTCTAGTATATATATAGTGGCTACCAGAGGGCTGTGAGATCGAGTTCCTGCTACCTCTCGTAATAGAGAATATACATAAAGAAAAATAAATGCTTGCACGAGGATTATTCGATAGCGTAACTGGCAGCGCACTAAAGTATCAATTCAGAGGTTCGGGTTCAAATCCCCGTCCAAGCATCTATTTTTCTTTTCATGTCTTATTAGGCTTGCATTGCTCAATGTCAAAAATTTAATTACAACGTCGAAATGAAGAAGCGTCACTGCTATAAAGTAAACATTTTCTTTAATTTGCTTACTTGTTATAGTGGTTACTAGAGGGCAGTGAGATCGAGTGCCTGCTACCTCTCTTAATAGAAAAAATATATAAAGAAAAACAAATGTTTGTACGAGGATTCTTGGATAGCGTAACTGACAGCGCACTTAAGTATCACTTCAGAGGTTCGGGTTCAAGTCCCCGTCCAAGCAATTATTTTTCTTTTCATGACACACACACATATATATATATATATATATATATATATATTAATTTGGTGAATATATTTAAACAGTGAAATAAAACTTAAATACAATCATCAGACAACAAATGAAAGTCCAAAATTCAGTATTAGATTTTGTGAGATACAGACAACTAGAATGGTATGGTCATATACGTAGAATTCCAGAGATAAGATTACCCAGACAAGCTTAGGAATTATTCCACCTGGGAAAGGAAAGAGAGGTCGACCTAGATTTAAATGGATGGATGATGTGAGAAGAGGTATGAAGGAGCTAGAGAAGAATGGAGAAAGAAGATAAAAATTAAAAAAAAAGTTTTGGCACTGGAAGATGTTTTATTACCTTTTAAACCTGTTTATAAACAGATAAAGAAAAGTTAAAAGAAGGATATGGATAAACCGTGGTAAACTCAATTTTACAAGTAAGGGTCGGTTTCGCCAACAGAGGTAACTGTATTACGCCAGTTTAAGCTATGTATTATATATGGGGAAAACTGGTGTAATACAGTTACCACAGTTGGTGAAACTGATCCTAAATAAGCAAGAGTGATCAATAAAAATCACATGGCATAAATAATAAGTTAATTTCGTCGTAATCATTTAATTATAAGCAGAGTGCGGGGAAATAGTATCGAGACGTGAAGTTACGAATAAACGAAGTTATTTATTTACAAAGTACGAGCGACTGGCTCAGGCAATGTTAAGACAAAGGCAAGCTAGCTAGTGATGCCTATTGCTCTGTGTACATGTTATAATATCCTTACTCTGACAATTGTTACACACAACAAACTTACATATCCACAACTGTAATAATTCACCTGTTCTTCAGCACTGAATTGTATTGGTTATGTTAACAGTAGATACTACGGTCGTGACTTACTT
>JASPKZ010006721.1:0-79598 GCA_030220185.1 Diploptera punctata | reverse complement strand
GAATAAAGTTCTTGGGAAAAATTTGGTCCAAAGAGAGATGAACAGACAGGTGAATGGAGAAGACTGCATAACAATGAACTACATAGTCTTTATAGAAAACCAGATATAATGAGAACAGTTAAATCTCGTAGACTGCGATGGGCAGGACATGTGACACGAATGGGGAATGAAAGACGTGCATGAAACTTCTTGTAGGAAAACCAGAGGGAAAACGCCCAGTTGGTAGACCAATAATGAGGTGAGAGAAGTAGATTAATGAGGTGGGAAGTAGATTATACAGGGAATGATTGGAAAACATTAGCTAAGGATAGGGATGTATGGCGAGCTTATGTCCGCGCTGCCATGAACCTACTGGTTCGGTAGTGCCAGTGACGTAGTTATATATTGGAATTAAGTATACAAGAGCGCATAATGAATTTAAAGATACTCGAGATATTGGTTCAACTTTCCAAATCGCAAACATCGGAAGAGAGATTGACAAGCAGTCCCATTATCATTCAACTGTCAAAACCTAATTGAATTCCGCCCACGCTGAGAACGACACGCTAGATCTAGTTAGGAACTTACAATTGGATGAATATCTCACAGCATTTGCTTCAAGGGACAAAATAAATGTACTTGGATCACGAATTCTTCATAGTAAATAACAAACTGACTCACTGGCACTATCGAACCCGTAGGTTCATGTCAGCGCGGGTATAAGCTCTCCACACATTCCTATCCCGAGCTAATGTTTTTCAATCATCTATTGCATATTCTACTTCCCTCTAATCATGGTTAATGTTATTCTCCCACCTCATTCTTGGTCTATCAACTCGACGCTTTCCCTCTGGTTTTCCTACAAGAAGCTTCCATGCCCCTGTTTTATTTCCTATTCGTGCCACATGTCCTGCCTATCGCTGTCTACGAGACTTAATTGTTCTTATATATATTTTTAGGACGGAAAAATCCAAGGAGCAAGTCCTCCGGGAGGACTTTAAGCCGTGAGTCCCGAGTCTGAAGATTTTCAGGCTCGTAAAAAATCTTTAAGCCTGAATGAAAAGGCCTCTAAGCAAAATTTACCAAATTTTCCCGTCCTAGTACTACCTTGGTTCCTAGATGTCAGTATGAGGCAGAACCGTGACCACGGACCACTCAAATGACATCTATACGAAAACAAGTGTAACTAAATTAGTATGGTTCAAATTCTTCCCTGTAGGGGGAGAGCGCCTAAATATCTGTTAAGGGAAACATGGGCTTACAAGATACAAGAAGATAATTATAATACAAATCTTTCTGATTCTTAACTACCTTCTCCTGGCCATCTAACTTCCTGTAAAGCGACTGTATCCAAGGGTGATGTACTTAATTCCCGCGACAATATTTCTAATGACCCAGCATTATATAATATTCCAACATTCCATGTTCCTAGGAACATGTCTCTATGTTTGAGCCTTTGGTATGGATTCCCTGAAATAGTCCCCGCCCGAGGAATCGAATGGGGAGACATTCAACCTCTGGAAAATTTTACCCCAGTGGAACCCATATCCGCGTTTCTTGGCGGTGGTATTTTACGGTAAAAGATCGTCACTCTTTCTACTTTTTTCGTCTGGCTTATCGCCTTCGACCTGTCCGGGATAGATACTTTTCGGCAGCAATGATACCGCCGACATAGCTAAGCAATAAAATACTTTTTTGCGCGATAGTGCGTTTTGTCGTTACTTACCAGCAAAGGCGACCATTATTGAAAGTTGAACTTCCTACATTTCGGGGTTGCTAACCTAAATAACTATACTGTAATATTACATTTACACCCACGTGCGGGAAGTAAAACCACTGCCCTCTATGTATACTACGTACAATGTATATACGTACAGAACATATCCAAAAAGGTAGTGTTAATATACATTATACGAAACAAATCACTGCATTTTAAATTAACTAACATTATTTGAAACAATATAAAACAATAAATACGTACTTGCGGCCATGTTATCAATAATTGTTCTCAAGGACCTCCTGTTGCTACAACTAATAAACATTGCCCACACTGTTAACGTTAATCAATTATTTATAATGAACGCAATTATTCTAACAACTATGTTATTATTTTACATTATTCATTATTTTGAAAACATCATCGCGCAAAAAATAATGTACAACGCACATTTGTGAAGTGTTTTGCAGAATCTCGGACAATAAAAACCTCGCTTCGCTCGGTTTTTAACATTTTTCCTCGATTCTGTAAAAACCACTTCCCAACCTCGCATCGTAATCGAGGAAAAATCCGTTCCCTAGTCATTACATTAGAAAACAACACACGGTGCAATATCAAGAAAATCTTCTTCTTCTTCACTTCACGGGCTAGGCAAAAATTGCCTGTTCCGCCTCACAGTTCTTCTGTCCATTTTTTCACTGGCCTTCCTACATTCCTTGAACCTCTTGGCTTGTAGTTGAATGCTGCTCTTGGTAATCTTGTTACATTCATTCTTTCCACATGTGTAAACCATTTCTCTCTATATTCTCTGATTTTCTCGTTCAATGGATACATATATTTAACTCTGTTCTTATATCTTCATTTTTTATCCGATCCAATCTTGTGCAGCCTTTTGTTCTTCTAAGGAAGTTAATTTCTGCGCTCTGTATTCTACTTTGTAATTTTTGGTCATTACCCAAGTTTCGCTCCCATAAAGTAATGCAGGAACTGCCAATGTGTTATGAAACTTCAATCTAGTATCCCTTCTTGTTTTATTCTTTAATGCTTTATGTATAGTACCGCATATCATTTGAAATTTCGACAGTTTCACATTTATGTCTCTTTCAGTTTTTGTGTTTATAGTAAAACTACAACACAAATGATTAAAATTTGTTACTTGTCCCAGAGGTTTGGTGTCTATTACGATTTTTGATCTTATATGTTCGTTTCCCCAAATGCCATTATTTTTGTTTTTTTTAATATTTTGAAATTATATTCTTGGCATAACTGATATAATTGATGTAAAGAGTACTGCAAATTATTTTAATTTTCCTGAATAATAAAACGTTTAATATTTTAAAACGGTCCATTCTTATTCCTATATTAACAATACTTTTCCAATTTTGGATGATGTCATTAATATATAGATTAAAAAGAGTAGGTGATAAACTACACCCTTGTCTTACACCTCTATTTATTAAAATAGCTTCGGTCTTTGATGTGCCTATGTTTATTATAATTTGAGGCTTTACATACAAACTTTTTATCACATAAATTAATTTTGCGGGGTAGGCATGTATTTCCATAACTTATCTCTATCAACACGATCAAATGCCTTCTCAAAATCAATAAAAGCAACATGCGTCTGTAGGTTATGTTCTCTTCTTTTTTCAAATATTTGCTGTAATATGAATAAATTACCTGTTGTAGATCGCCCCGTTCTAAAGCCATTTTGTTCTTCTTCAAGTATTGCGTCTGCTATTATTTTAAGTATTTTATTTATAACCCTTGCATAGATTTTATAAATTGAATTAAGTAGGCTAATTCCTCTATAGTTCTTACATTCTCTTCCATCTCCTTTTTTAAATAACGATATGACTAATGTTACATCATTTGTTGAAAGCTAATCCAAATTCTTCTTTATATAATACACAAGTACATTATTATATTCAGTGTTCACTCCTGTATGATAAGTCTGGCGCATAACTTGTTTTGTTTTTGCTTGTCAGTCTCATAAATACAATAAAGACTATCATTAAAAACTTTCTTTGTGAGTAAATTATGCAATAAGTTATACTTGGAGACATCTGTCCTATAAAATGACGCTTAAGTTATTCCAGGAAGTAACTTGTGATTTTAGCGCTAATATTAAGTAATTTTATTGGCGTGAATACAATTAGGACATGCTTACTTTCTCTCCCGTAATGCTACAATATGAAAACAAGGAAAGTAGTTATAATATTACTTGCTAAAGCCCGGCGTGCGCTGTTACGCGTAAATAAATTAAATATGATTTTTAAATTTTCGTTTCAGATAAACTGCTACACTTAATGTTTTTTTTTTTTAGCATTATAGCAGCTAAACACTCGCCGTACCTGAAAATGTGTATCCACAAATTTATACATTGCGACAAACCAAACATGGCGGTTTGCTAGAGTCAATTCTTATTTTTCGGATTTCAGGAAAAGCCCCACTTCTAATGGTCGGATTTCCCTGAGTTCTGGTTAATATCTACCTCGGTTTTTTAATAGCATATACTGAGTTTCGTTGTGATGTATCGAAAATTGCGACCGCTAGAGCGACTTTTTTAATTTTTGTTTTAAATGAACCCCTACACCTACTGGTTTTCCAGCGAAATAGATAATGGTTAAACACTCGGTGTACTTGAAAATATGTATGTATAAATTTTCATGAAGTTCGGTTCAGCTGTTTAGAAATCTATAAGTCACAAACATATTAACGCTGAATTTTTATATATAAATATTGAAAAGGTTTGAAAATCATAGATCGGAATCTTAATACCTTTTTTCTGCTTTACTCCCTTTTCTGTTCTATTTTTTGTTATTTTTGTTTTATTATTTACCCCTTCCTATCCTCTACGATAGGGCCTATATAGACACAAGAACATGGTATAACAAGAGAAGAAGCCATATCCAGAGTCAAGATGTGTGCGTTTGTGTAGCCTATGGTATATCCCATAAGCCCCGCGTGGGGACAGGAACGTGAGTTTCTTAATCAAACTAATTTTGTTACACTTATTTACCTACAAAGTGGCTGAATTCAAATACCTAGGAACAATCACAAATAGGAATGAGATGCACAAAGAAATTAAACATAGGCTCAATTCTGGGAATGCGTGCTATTATGCATTACAGAGACTTTTGATGTCCCAACTCCTTTCAAAAAACGTTAAACTGAAAATATATAAAACTATTATTCTACCAGTTATATTATATGGGTGCGAAACATGGACTCTTACTTTAAGGAAGGAAATGAGATTACGAGTTTTTGAGAATAAAGTTCTTAGGAAAAGTTTTGGACCAAAGAGAGATGAAAAAACAGGTGAATGGAGATGACTACGTAACAATGAACTACATGGTCTTTATAGGAAGCCAGATATAATAAGAACAGTTAAGTCTCGTAGACTGCGATGGGCAGGACATGTTGCTCTATGGGGAATGAAAGATGTGCATGGAAGCTTCTTGTAGGGAAGCCAGAGGGAAAACGCCCAGTTGGTAGACCAAGAATGAGGTGGGAGAACATTAACTATGATTTGAGGGAAGTAGATTATACAGGGAATGATTGGAAAGCATTAGCTCAGGATAGGGATGTATGGAGAGCTTATGTCCGCGCGGCCATGAACCTCCGTGTGCGATAGTGCCAGTGAGTAAGTAAGTAAGTATTTACCTACAGATATCAACGAGTGGCATGTGATTATAACATCGCTTCAATGAGGCATCTAGTAGGGAACTAAGATATTACTTAGATGGATGAAGGTCGGTTAAATTTTGCACAGATGCATTTTTATTCAGGCTTGCGGTTCTTTCACGAGCATGAAAATCTACAGAATCGGGACCCACAGCTTACAAAATCCCTCCCGGAGGACAAGTCCTTTGGATTTTTCCATGCTACAAATCTATCGGTCCCGGCCAGGTTTGAACATGGTACATTCAAATTGCTGACAAATTCAATTAGTCTCTGCGCGACGGACTCTTTCTTCCTGTGAATAGACTACAGTACTTTCTTCGATTCAAACATACCTGCAAAACTTCTTTCGCCTACATGTTTCGAAGAAAACAAAGAGAAGTGTGAGATTTGGAAAACTTAGTAAGTTAGATGTTAAAGGATTGGAATAGTAACTTGGAAAGTTGTGATGAAAGAAGACAAATGATATTTGTGATTGTATGAATGGAATCATGGGAGGTCCGGTTGACAAAGAAATGCGATACTCTCACTTTCACGATGTGACCCGTAGCCTGGGGGGAGGTTGCACATTCTACAACATCCCACACTTTTCTCCCCATTTGTACCTAGTTCAGAAGTACTATGCATGTTTTGTTAATTTATTCACATATCTGTAAGATACATAAACAAAATGAAATTATTTATTCTCTAATATACAGATCTTTATATATAAAAATTCATCCTGCATATCTTTGTGACGTATATACTTCTAAATCCCTCAACCTATCTTCATGAAAATTTGTACATATATTTTCAAGTACGCCGAGTGTTTAGCCACTATGTATTATGCTCTAAACCCATTAGGTGTAGGAGTTAACCTGAAACGAAAATTAGCGGTCAAAACTTTCGACGTTTCAGTATATGTTATTAAGGGGGGTGATGGATGAAATTTCTATTTTCTATATGTTTTGAGCTAGAGACTTGTTTTTTTGTACAAACGTTCACTGCATGATACATAATGATGTATTTAAATTTCATTCATGTGGGACATTTATTTTACGAGTTATTAAATATTATATTTAAAAAATGCATATATTATAATTAATTAAGGGTCCGTCGCCGTGGCGTGGTCGGTAGAGTCCCTACTTTCCACTCCGGCGACCCGGGTTCGATTCCCGGCGGGGTATGGATTTTAAAAAAAATCTCCACCTTGGGTCTGGGTGTGTGTGCTGTCCCTAATGCTCACCTGAGTGCACATTTCCTAATAAGAAATAATTAAATGGGTTCCACAATTTTTTAGTAAAATGTCTGATTTTTTTTACAAGACCCCTAAAATATTTAGAAAAACATCATGCATTAGAATTCTTATAATGTGAATACAAAGGGAGAAAAAAATAACGTTGTACCTCATGTGTGGAATTACAAAAAAAAATTAATAATTGCATACATTTTATTTTTTATTTCTTAAAATACACTGCTCAAAAAAATTAGGGGATATTGTAGAATAACCTATTAAGACTATGTTTTTAGGAACAGTATTAGATGCAATCACTTTCTATTACACCAAAAGAATGTAAACAAGAGTTTGAAGTCATTACGTAACCTCTGTACCACACCAGATGTCAAAGAGATCCTGATTAGGAATATGGCAAACAAACAAAGCAACATTAACATGGGTGAAAATGTTTCTTTAGTATGGTGTATGGTCTCCTCGAACGGCCAGCACTGCCTCACACCTGTGTGGCATTGATGCAATGAGGTTAGCAGTGAGTTCTTGGGGGATACGTGGCCACTCTTCCATAAGAGCAATGTGCAGCACTGGAACAGTTGTGGGAGGTGCTGGTTTGCCTGCAATGCGCCTGCCTAATGCATCCCACACATGCTCAATCGGATTTAAGTCCGGGAAGGAAGCTGGCCATTGCATACGCTCGATACCCTCCACTTCCAGCATGTCGTCCACCAAGCCAGCTCTGTGGCGTCGTGCATTATCGTCCATAAAAAGGAAAGAATCACCTATGGACCAGCATAAGGCATGACGAAAGGTCGGAGAATCTCATCTCTATACCTTACCGCAGTCAAAGTACCACCTTGGATGACATAGAGGTCCGTACGTCCACCACTACTGACTCCTGCCTACACCATCAATCCACCGCCACCATATGGGGATCTTTCACGTACAAAAGCTGGATTGTTTCGTGTCCCTTTTTCTCTCCAGATGAATACACGCCGACTATCACATTCCACGTTGAATCGCGACTCATCAGAAAAAAGAACTGGTCTCCATTCAGCATGCCTCCACCCACGAAATTCCTCCGCCCAGTTTCTGCGATCTCTACGGTGTTGTGGAGTTAACCTGGTACACACCATGGGCCTACGGGCATAGAGACCACTTCCATGCAGTCGATTAGGGACAGTTTGAGTTGACACCCTGCGTCCTGTTGCTGTTTGAAGTGTATTTCGCAGTTGAGTTGCATTCTGCTGTCTATTCCGACGGGCTGTTAACAAGAGGTAACGGTCATCCCTTGCTGTTGTTGCCCTTGGTCGACCTTGTCCGGTTCTTCTGTGAACAGTATGTTCTTTGAAAACGATTCCAAAGTCTGGAAATCTCGCTTTGAGACACCCCAATGGCTTGTGCCACCTCTTGTTGTGTCTGTCAAGCTTCCATCCTTCCTATGGCCCTCCAAAGCCATTGGTTCAGGTAAATCACGTTATCGAGGCATCACTGTCCCTAAGGCAAGTCATTCACTAACTGAAAACTGGGCTGGATTTAAAAACAGCAACGAAACATTCACCCCCATACCGCCCTTTCACATCAACAGTACAGACACTGCCCTCTGGTGTGGTACCGAGGTTACGTAACAACTTCAAACTCTTATTTACATTATCTTGGAGTAATAGAAAGTGATTGCATCTAATACTATTCCAAAAAACATAGTCTTAATAGGTTATTCTACAATATCCCCTAATTTTTTGAGCAGTGTACTACTTCAATCACGAAACCAATGCACTACTTTGTTACCCATTGTTTTTAGGACATGCAGTAAAAATTTGAACCTTCTAGGACAAGATTTCTGAATTCCATTCAATTTTGAATATAAAAAATGCAGTGGAAATAAAAGTGTAGAAAAACAAGTTTAAAGATTTGCATGCAGGTAGTATTTAACTGGCGCAGCCTTTTAACTCTGACGTAATTTAGGGCGCTTAGAAGCGCCATAGGCGGCTGAAAATTTGCCAACACGTACATTAGAGCACAGGCTATTTTTTAGTACAAAAAAAAAACAAAAAATGTCAATTTTGATCTCAAAATGTCAATTTTGATCTCAAATTGTCAATTTTTCACCCATCAGCCTCCTTAACACTCAGTATATGTTATTAAAATAATCCGAGGTATGTATTACCTAAAACTCAGCGAAATTCGACCATTTGACGTGGAAGTTTATCTGAAATTCGAAAATAAGACAGCCATGTTTGATTTGTCGCAATGTACAACTTTGTGTATATACATTTTCAGGTACGGCGAGTGTTTAGCTGCTATTGTGTTCTAAAAAAAAAACATTAGGTGTAAGAGGTCACCTGAAACGAAAATTTAGAAATTATATTCAATCTATGTAGACATAGCAGCGCACGCCGGGCAATATCTAGTATTCAGATAGCCTAATTAGAATGATAAACATGTGAAACGAATAGAGGATGAAAGGTAGCCAAGAATATTTTTGGAACGGGTTCTTTAGGAAAGCAAGAATTATGTAGATCTCAAAACACATGGATTTATCAGTGGAATATAATATCTGTAAGAACGGGGAAAGGAAAAGAGACACAATTGGAGGAAAATATCAAAATATGAACAATGTTCATACAAAATCTACTAACTCATTAATAAATAATATCTTATTTAATAATAATAATACATTTTAATACCCACTTGATGTGAAAACAGGTCAAAAGACCTAATTTCATGAAGTAGAAGAAGAAGAAGAAGAAGAAGAAGAAATTTTAACGTTTATTTTTAATAATAGATATTACTGATACATAGGTTTCTTTTCAACCAAAATTTGTTACATATATTATACCTTATGTTTGACAATTTATAGAACTATAAACTTATTTTCCCATACATTTTTGTCTCGAGTACCTTCTTCTGATAGACCAAATGTTTGCATAGAATATTCAGTATTGTTCCGCCAGGCTATTTTGGTCTACCATGTGGTCTTCTTACAATCATTTCCCATGCAATAATTTATAGATCCATTATATCTCCATTCTACGTACACGTTCGTACCATCGTATTTTTTTTTTTTTTTTTTTTTTTTCCATTATTGAAGTTACATCTTCTTCCACTTCTCTTATTTTTATCTCTGTTTGTTTTATTCATTCTATTCATATTTTTTGTAGATAATCTTCTTAAAATGCATTCAGATAGGTCTGAATGCTTTATTAGGTTGTTAATTCTTTGTCCTAAGCACATAAATAGAAAGCAATAAGATATTCAAAATAAAAAAGAAATAAAAAAAAAGAAATAAAGTCATACTAGAAAAAAATGAAGATTTAATATTCAATAGTAGATTATATAAGATAGAAGCAGTTAAATTGGTATGGGCATGTACGACGAATGCAAGAAGGGTTTACCCAGAAAAACTTTAGAAATTTTTCCACCTGGAATAAGAAAGAAAGACGTCGAAAATCATGACTGCAAGAAATAAGAACTGGAATGAGAACAAGAGGACTGGAGGACGAGGAGTGGATGGATAGGGACGAGTAAGAAGGAAAATAAAACTGTAATCACAGAAAGATGTGTAAACATTAACATTTGTATATAAATGAAATTATTATTAATTGTGAAAATGATCTTAGTAGTGAAATTTCAATCTAGGCCTAACATGTGTCTTGAAGATTCGCAAAATCACGCTCGAACTCAAGTCTGGTCAGTGAGCAATGGGATTTCAACTCAACTATACAGTCTCAACCAACTCACTGAATGCATTAATTTATCTACTGTTATAACCAGAGTCCGGATGTTAGGCACTTAAAAAGTTCAAAATAGGCAGGCAAAAAGGCACTAAAATTAAACATTATAGCAAAACTTCAAAAAAAATATTTTAAGTAAAATTTTAACATTTATTTATGTAACAAGATTAGCCTCAAATGAAATATTTAATCTATCTACAAAACGAATATTAATTACATCTATTCTATTAATAGTTTCCTTTCCACTTTTTTATTGACTGAATATCATTAATATTTATGGGATTTGTATTTTTTATTTTCTTCTTTAGTTATTCTTTATAGAGATGATTATATGCATGGAGACTTAAATATTAATCGATTTATTTTCCTTAGGAATTGTTATTGGTGGTTTAATAACTTTAACTTATTGAGGGTATTGTGGATCTTACACTTTAATAATTGCCCATGGTCATTAAATAGGCACTAAAAATTCAAAATGGGCTCTTACAAAAAATGGACAACGACATAACTTTTTACAGTCTTACGTTAAGAATACAAACATATGCTATCAATAGCATGCGAAGATATCAGAGATGCTTTTGGAATTTGTTTTGCCTTTTTGCATAGAACAGAACCGTCACTTGTGAATATTTGCGCGCCAAATTCGTTTCTCGAAATTGGTCAGTTTGTGTTTTACTATTGTCCGCTCTTTCGGTATCTTAAAAAACTGTTCTAAAGGCAAAAAAAAAAAAAAAATGCACTTGCCGCACCACTTTGTCTTTGAATCACCTGTCTGTGAATGAGGACTACAGACTGAATTCAGTGTTACCAACATCAAAAATAATATTGCCGGTATCAATACAGGCGTGAGACAGAAAAAGAAAGCTTGAACCATCTACTCTCTTTGTCACTCAGCAATGTTTGTATTGAAAAGAAGCAAAGAACTTTTCTCCAAGCCATAGAGCCGGAGCATAATACAATGGGACATAGCTTAAGGCTATTTCTCTTAATGGGAATGGATGAGGTGGAAAAAGTACAATATTTACCTAACGGGAGTTCATTGAGGGGGAAACGATCTACATGCTAGGTTATTGGGCTATTGCCACCCTTATCCTAAAATATTCTAAGTGAATTTATAAAAACAACACTTGAAAACTTCTATGAAATTATTTGTGCCATCAAGTTTGTCCATTTCAATTGATTTAATTGAAATACTGAGTTAATTTCAAGAAAAAATTGCAAATAGGCATTTATAGGCATTATAAGCTGAAATAGGCATTTAAAGGCAAAATGAACTTCATGGAAAACAACTCTGGGGTCGCTGGTATGAAATTATATGAAGTCACTTTTACAATATCTATAATATATAATTACAGGAATTTTTCCTAACATCCGGTCTCTAGTTATAACAATCAGTGACGTTTTAGTTCGTAGTCACTAGGCAACAAAACCTATACTTTATATTCTAACAAAACAAAAAATACACTATCAAAACATAAAATACAGGTTCAACAAAACGTAAAATATATTTTAATGATGATTGATAGTTATTGTAATATTACTATAATATAGACTTTTCTGGAAGTATATTAACAGTTGCATCTGGGACTCTTTAAAAATTTTCCTGATGAACCGTGAAAATCACCTTCTCAGCTCATTATTACTTTAAATTCCCCCCGATTGAGGGTCTTTCCACTTTTCAGCGGTTGCCCTTTTACCAGCCGGCTGCTGGCCCTTCACATCCACATGTGTCAATCACAGAGGTAGATGATCAACAGCCAGTGTAGGGGTGACATGTGGTTAGCATGTCGAGTCCCCCAGCCGTTATAGCTGGTTCCTCAACCTGGAGCCGCTACTTATTGTAGCTACCCAATTGCCTCACGATGCTGGGTGGGCACCGATCCCATACTGGCCGAAATACCATGAGAAAATTTCTTCCCCCATGGAGACTCGAACCAGCGCAAGTCCCGTAGCTCTGAGCCAAGGCTTCCTACCTTAACCGCTCGGCTACGGCGCGGACACTTTAAATTCACATATGAAAATAGTACCCAAAATTGCAGAACATAACAACGTTTATTGAGTAACGTCCCGCGCCGTAGCCGAGTAGTTAAGACAGGAAGCCTTGGCGCAGAGCTACGGGACTTGCGCTGGTTCGAGTCTCCATGGGGAAAGAAATGTTCTCATCTCTACATCGTGAGACATTTGGGTAGCTACAATAAGTAGCGGTTCCAGGTTGAGAAAACCAGCTATAACGGCTGGGGGACTCGACATGCTGACTACATGTCACCCCTACACTGGCTGGATGATCATCTACCTCTGTGACTGACACATGTGGATGTGAGGCCAGCAGCCAGCTGGTAGGCTAAGGGCCTTCTATGCCTGTCGCACCAGGAGTTTGTTGATTTATCGTTTTTTTTTTGAAATTTCACATTACTTTTTCTCTAATATATCGTTTCCGCAATAAATAAATTTCATTAAGGATCGGTTTCATCAACAGAGATAACTGTATTACGCCAGTTCAAGCAATGTATTATATATGGGGAAAACTGGCGTAATACAGCTACTCTCTTTTGGTGAAACTGGCCCTAAATATGCCTATACTAAATATACATTGTAGACTGCAATGGATAGGACATGTGGCACGAATGGGGAATGAAAGACGTGCATGGAAGCTTCTTGTAGGAAAACTAGAGGGAAAACGCCCAGTAGGTAGACCAAGAATGAGGTGGGAGAATAACATTAACTATGATTTTAGGGAAGTAGATTATACAGGGATTGATTGGAAAACATTAGCTCAGGATAGGGATGTATGGAGAGCTTATGTCCGCGCGGCCATGAACCTACGGGTTCGATAGTGCCAGTGAGTTAGAGTTATACTAAATATACAACATATACTGAAATACTCTGAAATTCAATAAAATATTATAGAAAACACGTTACTAAATTAGGTTTAGTAACTTGAGCATCTGCTTTAGTAACTAGTTGTCTACAGGGTGGACCGCTCGAATGGACCTAATTTCAATTGCTTGTTACTGGCAAACGGTTGAAGATAGAAACTTAAAACAACGTTCATAGTACAGAAAAACTCACCAAGTTTCGAATCCTGTCGGTAGATGGCACAAAGATACGTTCTCGTTCTTAGATTTAATTGTTTGTGAAAATGGCGACTCCGCAGATGAAAGCGCAAGCTGTTTTGTGGTATGCGGAGTTTAAATCAATCATTAGAGTTCAAAGGGAGTTCCGGCGTGTGTTTAACCGTGATGCTCCAACTGCTAGAAGCATAAAGAAGTGGCGTGATACATTATTAGCTACAGGATCTGTGTTGAAGAAGCATGGTGGTGGTCGCAGAGCATCCGATGAAATGGTAGCAAATGTTCAAGCCGCATTTGAGCGAAGCCCCCGGAAGTCATTAAGAAGAGCTTCGCGGGAACTTCAAATACCAAAATCGACATTACAATGGATTGTCCACAAACGCCTCAAACTGCACGCATATAAAGTGCAGTTAGTGCAACGTCTGGAGCCGAATGACATGCCGAAACGAGTGGAATTCGCCAATACGATGCTGGACCGTCTCGGCGCTGATCCTGACTTCATGACCAAGATTTTCTTCTCGGACGAAGCCACTTTCCATTTGTCAGGCAAGGTAAACCGGCATAATGTGCGGATCTGGGGATCGGAGAATCCTCACGCTATTCAAGAGCATGTTCGTGATAGTCCGAAGATGAATGTTTGGTGCAGTTTGTCACATAATAAGGTCATTGGACCGTTTTTCTTCGCCGAGAAAACTGTTCGTGGTACCACATATCTTGACATGCTGGAGCAGTTCTTCTTTCCACAAATTGAACAACTGCAGCCTAACATCGTTTTCCAGCAAGATGGTGCTCCTCCCCACTGGTCCAATGAAGTTCGTACGACTTTGGACAACATTTTCCCTGGCCGTTGGATTGGTAGGGGAGGACCAATCGCGTGGCCCCCGAGATCTCCCGATTTAACACCACTGGATTTCTTTCTCTGGGGCTATGTCAAAGATAAAGTTTACACCACCCCAGTCAAAGACCTTCGTGATCTTCGTGAGCGCATCATAGAGGCTATTGAGAACATTCCAGAAGACATACTCCAACGTAATTGGCAAGAAATTGTTCATCGCTTTGATATCGTCACAGTGACTGCTGGGGCTCATATAGAGATGTGGTGATCTGGATATCAAAACTTGGTGAGTTTTTCTGTAATATGAACGTTGTTTTAAGTTTCTATCTTCAACCGTTTGCCAGTAACAAGCAATTGAAATTAGGTCCATTCGAGCGGTCCACCCTGTATAACTATTAAAACATTATGGAGAAATAATTCAGGGAAGTGGGTCATGAGTTGGAAAATATCCTTAGGGCGTGACAGAGATGAAAATACGAATACTCCTACGATGTAAAACTAGGCGTTGAAAGTATCAGAGAATAAATTAAACATCGATATAACCCTTAGGATGTAATTTCTAAGTTATTCCAGGAATTACTGTCCAGATGCGAGGATCGTTATTTTTCGCGTAGTAAAGGAGCCCATACCTGGGGAGGATTCCAGAGAGAAGATGGACCGCGACGGAGATAGTAACACGATAATGTTTTCAGCGAGTCACGATTAGATTTATATGTTGAGATCATCAATTCATATCCAGTTTAGTTTTATATATTCATTAAACGGTACAACTTTATCAGTATTCCATCTTACCATGAGTTTCCAAACCGCATCTAATCCATCTTCCATAAGCACGGCTTATTATTATTATTATTATTATTATTATTATTATTATTATTATTATTATTATTACTATTATTATTATCATCATCAGCATCATCACCATGCTGAAATAATGAGAGGATACATAAGAGCAAATTTGAAATATCAAAATTAATTGATTTTTTATGGGATCAGATATAAGTTGTAAACAAAAACAAACTTTTGTATTTTTAATACAATAATAATACAATACAAATAAGGAATGCAGTGACATACGGTGCAGAATCAGGGGAAATAAATGTAGAACAAGTAAATTAAATTCTGCAGAAATTGATTTTTGGATGTGTTCAACTGGAATTCATAGAACAGATAAAATATGAAACAGTTTATAATTTGTTTAATTTTTAACAAAAGATGAATGTTCAAACTTCAATTTGTATTTCATTAAAAACAATTAAAATGGTATGGTCATGTAAGAAGAATGACAGAAGACAGATTCCCAAGAAGAATAATAGTATTAGTGCCACTTGCTGGAAAAAGAAGAGGACGGCCAAATATAACATGTATTAATGGTGTTTTGAGCAACATGAAGGGAAAAGTATTGGACGATGGAAATTGGAATGACAGAAAAAATGTGGAGGAGAATGACAGAGGATTAATTGGGCGCAAGAAGATGTGAAACCTGCTAAATAAATAAAATAATAATAATAATAATAATAATAATACTATTATTATTATTATTATTATTATTATTATTATTATACACGCCGTAGCGTACTGGTTAAGGCACTACACTACAAGCCGAAAGATAGAAGGTTCGTGTCCCAGTGGGGTCAGGATTTTTAAACTGGCTCAAACCTTCTGGCGGCTCTATGGTCCTGGGGTCGACTCAGCCTCTAAAGTAAATGAGTACCGGACGCTTGTTCTGAGGGTAAAGGCGGCCGTCACGCAAGGCTGACATAAAGTGCCGATTGTCTAGAAAACGTGGGAGCCTTAACCTCCTACTATTATTATTATTATTATTATTATTATTATTATTATTATACACGCCGTAGCGTACTGGTTAAGGCACTACACTACAAGCCGAAAGATAGAAGGTTCGTGTCCCAGTGGGGTCAGGATTTTTAAACTGGCTCAAACCTTCTGGCGGCTCTATGGTCCTGGGGTCGACTCAGCCTCTAAAGTAAATGAGTACCGGACGCTTGTTCTGAGGGTAAAGGCGGCCGTCACGCAAGGCTGACATAAAGTGCCGATTGTCTAGAAAACGTGGGAGCCTTAACCTCCTACTATTACCCCAAGGGCCTCCTGAGGCCTGCAGTGCGATTTAAAAAAGTATTATTATTATTATTATTATTATTATTATTATTATTATTATTATCATCATCATCATCATCATCGATGCAAGTATTAGGCCGTGTGGTCTGTTACGGTCTCAAAGAGGAATTTTCCATCCAGCGCTTTTTTGGACGTCCCAGCGATCTTTTGCCCTGGGGGTAGTAGCGAAGTATGGCTTTTCGAATTCTATGAGACGGCATTTGTTGAAGATGGGCTTTCCAGTTGTTCTGGTAGTTTTGTATATGGTGAAGAATGGGTTCTACATACAACTCTTCCATAATTTCCTCATTTCTTTTATGGTCCCACTTTGTGTAGCCTGCTGTACGGCGCATAAATCGCATTTCATTTGCTGTTATTCGGCTTTCATCACTTCTTCGTATTGTCCACGCTTCACTACCATATCTTAATACTGGTCTTGCGATAACCTTATAAAGCCGTAATCTTGTGTTCTTCTGTACTAAAGATGGTTTCATTATATTGTTAATTATCCACGTTGTTTTTGTAAAATTTATGATTTTCTTTGATATATTAGCTTCATCTTGAAATGTTAAATTATAACCCAAATAATTAAATTCGTTTACTCGTTCTAAAATTTCATCATCCAAAACAATTTTGCTATATATTTTTTTTTAAATTGCGGATGAGCCCATGTAGGGCCACACAAAGTACTTAAAGGCGTTTCCTTTGAGCCCAAATTTCTTTCATTCTTTTGCTATGAGCTTGTTTTCTCTCATCTGTCCAAGTTGTTCCAATTTTTTTTCTTCGGTTTGTCCTCTTGGTCAACTTGCCACTTATTCACCTTAATTCTAAATATATCTCTGTTTGGGATATCTTCTTTAGTAATTCCTGCCAATTTTAAGTACTTTTTGACTTTATCAATCCACTTCATAGTATCCACTGGAGCTTTACTTCTGTTTTGTAAGCCTATTTGAGTTCATTCGTTTAATATGACCATAAAAGTTTAACCTTCGTTTTCTAATATCACTATGAATGCTGTATATACTTTTATTTCCTTTTTACCTCTGAGTTTAAATGGACCTAAAACTTTTCTTATAATTATGCATTCTTTTTTCACCATATTTCGATATTCTTTTTTTCTGTTCAAAATTAATGTTTCTGCTCCATAGAGACACTCTGGTTTAATTACAGTGTTATAGTGTCGTAATTTTGTATGTAATTTTGCTATATTATTATTATTATTATTACTGACATTTGACAACTAAAAAGTGCAGAATATATTATTAGGAACGTGCTGTGATGGAAAGTGAAGCGACTGCGGATTAGAAGCGGAGATCAGGTGTTTGTTCGAACTTGAAAGTACTTGCAATTAATTAATATTACAGTGTGTGTGGGGGGGGATGCTTTCAGGCGGAGCAAACACGTCTACCAGGTGTTGTCTGGGTGTCATATCACACATCAATCATATCTACTTAAATCATCAACAACTTTATTTCATACCTCTGACCTCAAAAGTAGTGAAATTTTTAGATTAATTAATGTGTCCCAAAAAATGGTCTTTACAAAAGAATAGAATTAGAACAATTGAATTTCATTATATATCTTAGAAGAAGTCTTCAAAAAACAAGACAGGATAAAATAAGATATGAATTTCTTTGGAGAGAAATGAATGTCACCACATCTGTTGTTAAGAGGATTGAAAATCAAATTCTTTGGCATGGTCGTGTACAAAGAATGGAAAATGAAAGATGGCCAAAATATATATACCAAAGGCCATCCCCTGGAAGAAATAAACGTGGCAGACCAAGATGGAAATGGAAAACCTATGTCAGAACTATAATGGATGATAGGAATTTGGAAGGAGATTGAAATGATAGAAATTAGTGGAAACTAAAGATGGCAAACCTATAAGTGGGGGAAACCCGAAGAAGAAGAGATTAATGTGGCCAACGAGAAAGGAATCTAGGTAAACAACTGTATTGTAAAGAATATTTATAATAAAAATATTATCATTAACTAAACTAACTAACTCACTGGCTCTATCGAACCCGTAGGTGCATTCCCGCGCCGACATAAGCTCTCCAAACATCCCTATCCTAAGCTAATGTTTTCCAATCATCCACTGTATAATCCACCTCCCTTATATCGTGGTTAATGTTATTCTCCTACCTCATTCTTGGTCTACCAAATGGGCGTTTTCCCTCTGGTTTTCCTACAAGAAGCTTCCATGCACCTCGTTCATCCCCCATATCTGCCATATGTCCTGTCTTATAATAATAATAATAATAATAATAATAATAATAATAATAATAATAATAATAATAATAATAATATTATTATTATTATTATTATTATTATTATATAACCAAAATATCTTTGTTAAGTACTAGTATAGACAGATGGTACAAATGAAGAATTTATAATTAGTTTTTCTCCACTCCCGTAACATTTAATTTTTTCGATTCACATTTTTTTAAAAGAAAGGTGACAATATGTTAATTTCGATCGTATTATTAGTCTCTCTCGCAATATTTTCCATTTTGAAGGTGGAAAGTCGCGATGTTCCTTTATAAGTGACTATGATTGTTAACACGAGGGCTTAGATTGAAAAAGAAGACAAGTGAAACTGCATCATTATTTAAGAGTGACAGTGTAAAATGAATAGAGAAAGGTTGGTATCATTTTATACAGGTATTATTAACTTCTCTCTCCAATGTCACAGTCGCTATAACAAATGACTTACGGTTCAAGTTCACAGTATGAACTCATTCCAAACAGCACGCTAAACACATTAAATAACTCTAGGAATTATCTGCTTGCTCAATCTTTCACATATTACGGCTACTGCACGCACATTGTTTCAGATTATAAACATATGAGCTTACGAAGGAATTGAGACTCGAAATAAACATCAATAAAAACTAAATGTATGTTCACACATAGAAATACACTATATAATGGAAGTAGAATGTTAATGACAAATGAGAGCAATTTTGAAGAAGCGGCTGAATTCAAATACCTAGGAACAATAATTACAAATAGGAATGAGCTGCACAAAGAATAAAACATAGACTCAATTCTTGAAATGCGTGCTATTATGCATAACAGGGACTCTTGTCCCAACTTCTCTCAATAAACGTTAAACTGAAAATATATAAAAATGTTATTTTCCCAGTTATATTACACGAATGTGAAATATCGATTCTTACTTTAAGGGAGGAAAAAACATTTGAGAATAAAGTTCTTAGGAAAATTTTTGAACCAAAGAGAGATGAACAGACAGGTGAATGGAGAAGACTTCATAACAGTGAAGTATACATGATCTTTACAGGAAACCAGATATAATAAGAACAGTTAAGTCTCGTAGACTGCGATGGGCAGGACATGTGGCACAGATGGTAAATGAAAGAGGAGCATGGAAGCTTCTTGTAGGAACACCAGAGGGAAAATACCCAGTTGGTAGACCAAGAATAAAGTGGGAGAATAACATTAACCATGATTTGGGGAAGTAGATTATACAGGGAATGATGGAAAATATTAGCTCAGCATAGGGATGTATGAAGAGCTTATGTTCGCGCGGCTATGAACATATGCTTTCAATAGAGCCAGTGAGTTTATTAGTTTTTAGTGGAGATTTCTCAGATAAGAAAAGAAGGTCTAATTTTATTTAGTATTATCTTCTAAATTGAAAGTCATAAACTGCTTTAAAAAAACTCCTATCTGACAAGGGAACTGTCAACCATTGCATGCCGAGACATACCTTGAAAGTTCTCCCAGATAAGCGTTGTGTTATACCAAGGTCGTGTCAAATAATATCTGCCGCTTTTTAACTGCAAATCACTAAAACCTAGCGCCAAACCTCTCATTTAAGCTACATGTAAGTTATACAAGTCCTGACTTGGTGAATTGAATAACCCTGACAACCTGCCACCGCGCCACGTCCCGCCCCACTCTAATTCAGTCTACTCACGCAGGGCCGTCCATCTGCTTTGCACTGTGGATTGCTATTCTTGGATCTGGCTTCGATTTCTGTGCCTTGCAATTAAAAGCGGCAGATGTTTTTTTACATGACCTTCTTCTTCTTCTTTAATAGGCGACTACAACCTCATTGAAGTTTTGGCCTGCTCAACAATTTTTCTCCACCTGGATACAGACTGGCCAATTTCCATTTCTAATATATCTTTTATAACATCATCCTGCCATCTGTTTTTTTTTTTTTTTTGGCGTCCAGCTGTTCTGGTGCATATCGGTTTCCATTTGTATATTCTTCTTACAAGCTTATCTTCCTGCATTCTATTTATATGTCCAAACCAGCGCAGTCTTTGAGATTTAATGTGGTTTATTGCATTTTTATTTCGTATTAGATTATTTAATTCAGAGTTCATTCGTATATGCCATGTGCCATCGCTTTTTCTAACTGGTCCAAAATTTTTCCTTAAGATCTTCCTTTCAAATATTAATAGTTTTTTTTGTTTATCAGACTCCTGTACCCATGTTTCACAGACATAAATCACAATCAATCTTATTACTGTATTATACAGTTTAACTTTAGTTAATCTGGAGACAAGTTTACTTTTGAATAGTATAGGCCTACTATTTGGGGGCACGCCGTAGCGTAGTGGTTAAGGCACTGCACTAGAAGCCGGAAGGTCGAGGGTTCAAGTCCCGGTGGGGTCAGGATTTTTAAACTGACCCAAACCTTCTGGCGGCACTATGGCCCTGGGGTCGACTCAGCCTCTAACGTAAATGAGTACCAGACACTTGTTCTGGGGTAAAAGGCGGCCGTCACGCAGGGCTGACAACCCGGCTGACATAAAGTGCCGATTGTCTAGAAATAGTGGGAGCCTTAACCTCCCACTACCCCAAAGACCTCCTGAGGCCTGTAGTGGGAATACTTTACTTTACTTTACATAGGCCTACTATTTGCATAGTAAGCTGTATTGGCCAAAGAAATTCTTTCACCAATTTCATCCTCTATAGGCATATATATATATATATATATATATATATATATATATATATATATATATATAGGCCTATATATTTTTTTTTTTTCCCCCCAGTTGAACCAAGATATTTATATGATTCTACTTCTTCTATGTATTTGTATGGACACGACGTTAGTACGTCAAAACGCTTTTCTGGGAGAAATTTCAATGTAGGTTTCTGCATACAATGATTGACAGTTTATTGTCAGTGCTATAAATTCATAGCTTGAAAGATCCAGAAAGCGAATGGTTAAGTGCATTTCAATAAATTTTTCACAACAATATTTTATGCTAAATGTTCTGTATCTCCATATATTAGTTCATCATCGACATCAAGTTTAGGCCTTTTGTTATTCTAGTTGGTGACATGTGTTGAATATGGTCTCTCCAATTAGTCCTATATTTTTCGATCATTGCCGTAATTGGTTGTATATTCAGTTCATTCCTGATGTATATGCTTCTTCTATGTTCTAACAACGTACACTCTACAACAAATCGAAGAAATATCAGCTTCTATTTGTTTTACCTGCAGTTAATGTCCAGTTGTCACTTCCATATGCAATGCAATCACTTTATAGAACTTCTGTAATGTTTGTTTTTGTACTCTGTATTTCTATGTTCTCCATATATTAGTCATCTAATTTATATTACAGACATTTTACAGAGCCCGCTTTTTATCAGTTTTCAGTAATAGCCTATATGATGCAAAATATCAGGGTTGTATCAGACATGCACAAGGAGAGTCTCAAATTTGGTAAAACCGGACTTATCTCTTTCTTTTATATGTTGTATTTGTAAAAAATGACACAGCAAATTTATTTAACTTTCTTCTTAACATTTAAGCAATATAAAACTAACCGAAATGTGTCCTAATAACTAATGCAGGACTGACAACCCGCCTGATATCTCGAGCCGATTGTCTAGAAAGTTAGGATCCTTAACCTCCTACTACCCCAAGGGCCTCCTATAGCCTGTGGTGGGAACACTTTACATTTTACTGTTGAAATCGAAAGCAAATTTATAATTTTATTCTTATTTTGACAAGAAACCCAAATCTGTGTAAAGTCTTGCTCAAACAATACAAAAATAAAAGTTTTCAAAAGGAATGCAAGTATACTCTTTTGCACCCTCGTGTCTAATGGTAAACATCGTTGCTTCAGCCGAAGCGGGCCCCTATTCGATCTCCAACCGACAAGTTTCCTAGGTGAGATTTCTTTTTCTGGCTTTTTCCTCCCCTGTAAGACAAATGTCAGAGAAACGTAAGGTCGCAAATAGTTTCCGAACACTATCATCCATATCATTATATGCCTTGTTTAATATGAATGCATGAGTAAATTGTGTGTCTTGTCTTAAATGTTCGCATTGTCTCGGAGGTGGCTCTGGCATTGAGCTGATCACTAGAGTCAGGAGTTTTATATAATAAAATGTAAGATTGCAACCTGGTATAATGAGAAGATACACTTAAGACTTTCTTTTGTTTTGGTTTCACATACAAACAGTTGAATAGTATAATGAGAAGTTAGACTTATGATTGTCTTTTGTTTTGGTTTCACATACAAACAGTTGAATAGTATAATGAGAAGTTAGACTTCTGTCTTTTGTTTTGGTTTCACATACAAACAGTTGAATAGTATAATGAAAAGTTAGACTTATGACTGTCTTTTGTTTTGCTTTCACAAACAATGGTAGAAAAGTATTATTAGATGTAAGACTTCTGTACTTAATCTTGGTTTCACACATAAACAGTTGAATATTATGTACTATCTGTAGTGCAATCTTATCTGTTATTACATAAAAATCCTGACTGGTTATCACTCATCCAGGATGGTCTCAATGTCTTTGTGTGGTCAAAAAATA
The DNA here is from genome assembly GCA_030220185.1 of Diploptera punctata. NCBI lineage: Eukaryota > Metazoa > Arthropoda > Insecta > Blattodea > Blaberidae > Diploptera > Diploptera punctata. The sequence goes on along the minus strand of JASPKZ010006721.1, from coordinate 56,429 downwards.
TGTGTGGTCCAGTTAAAATGCTCTCCCGATAGGTCATGATCCCGAAAGGCTTATGTGGCGTGTGGCATGTAAAAGTACCTACAAAGGGAGAGATTAAACTAAGATAAAGAAAGAAAGAATTGTCGATGACGTGAATAAAATAAAGTAGCTTTTCTATTAGCAAATTGAATAACAGTACTCTACCAAACCTGCAGTAAATCATATTATATTATGATGTCATGAGAAGTAACAGACAAATCCAAACAAGAGGCTACGCCCCTGCCCCACCCAGTATACCGACCCTTCATAGGAGGGTGGTTCATTCACTCGGAGGCATGCGCAAAAGAATGCGGAAATTTGAAAGCTTAAACTCATTCTTGGGAAAGGGTGAACAGAAACTTAAGACCAATAATGATAATTTAGGTAAAATATACTAAAAAAATAAACAATATATCTCATTTTACATTTATTTCATTTCTATTTATAGACGCTTTAACATCTAAGGTCCATCTTGATCGTTATGATCCTGTGGCTCCAATTAGGAGCATAGGACTTCTGTAAGAGCTTTCCATCGGACACGTTTACTGGCAACAGCCTTCACTTCATTCCAGGATTTTCCTATCATTTTCATCTCACCATAGACAGTTCTACTAGGCCTATATTTTAAGTTTATTTCCATTAATGGCAAATTCATGCTAATATTATATATTTTGACGGTAAGTTATTTGTACAGATTTTTAGTACGGACTAACTATAGATTTTTTTGTGCTTAACGAAGGACTAATATACATCATATTCACAAACCGAAGCTTTGCACAGTGACTAAATGTCGGTAAACCAGCTTAAAGTTTAGTCTTCCTTGAGAGGGTGGATGGACGATCTTTTGAAAAATTACCAACAATCTGATTGTGTATTATTTACGTCAGTACTATCTCTAAAGGTTTTACTCAGCATAAATTTCCTATGATAGTAAAATAACAGTCGAAAGTGTACTGTTATACGGGAGGAAACCCGAAAGAAAAAAAACCACACACACACGCAGAAGCACTGAATTAAATTATTTGGAGAAGGGTTAGGCTTGGTTTGAAACTTGAAAGCAAATGTAAATTTTTCGCTCAAATTTCACAAAAACAACGGGGATAATTAACAGTATAATGAAACCATCTTTAGTACAAAAGAACACAAGATTACGGCTTTATAAGGTTCTCGTAAGACCAGTATTAAGATATGTTAGTGAAGCATGTACAATACAATGAAGAGATGAAAGCCGAATAACAGCAAATGAAATGAGATTTATGCACCATACAGCAAGCTATACAAAGTGGGACCATAAAAGAAATGAGGAAATTATGGAAGAGTTGAATGTAGAACCCATTCTCCACCATACACAAAACTACCAGAACAACTGGAAAGCTCATCTTCAACGAATGCCATCTCATAGAATTCCACCCCAAGGCAAAAGAACGCTGGGACGTCCAAAAAAGCGCAGCATCTTCCTTAATATCATCCTCCCATCGTTTTTTTTCTCAGTCTTCCAACTCGTCTATTCCCCATAAAACTTGCTGTAAGCAACTTTTTTGGTGCTCGGTCTGTTGAGATCCTTTGTACATGGCCACCCCATTCCAATTTTTTTAATTTAATAAAAGTGACAAGGTCAGGTTCATTGTATTTGTTGTACAATTCTTTGTTGTATCGTATTCTCCACTCACCATTAATATTTATCGGTCCAAATATTTTCCTGAATACTTTTTTTTTTTCAAAATTATTTAGGGCTACCTCTGATCTTCAAGTGAGGCTACATATCTCACTATCATAAGTCAAAAATTGTTCTTATTAAAACTTTATTTTATTAGCCGAGTTTATGTTATTACTCTTCATTATTTTATGAAGTGAATAATAAGCTTTGTTGGCCAGTTTCAGTATTCTTTGTACTTCAATGTGTTGGTCGTTATTATCTGTAATACATGAGCCAAGATGGTTAAAAAATGTTCACAATGTTAAAACCTAATTCTTTCATGCTATTAGATTGCTGTTCTGTCACTGGTTTAACATCTGTCTGTATCATAACTTGTGTTTTTTGCATGTTGATTTATAGGCCTATATATTCTGTGGGTGCTTTAAATTCTGTATACAATTCTTGAATGACTTTATTACTTCTGCTTAAGAGAGAGAATGTCATCCGCATACCCTATTATCTGTATAGTGTGATATTCTAGGGTCCTCTTAGTGTTTACTGATAGTTTTCTAATGGCAAAATAAACTACAATAATGCCATAGGCTATGTGTGTGTGTGTGTGTGTGTGTGTGTGTATATATATTTTTTTTTCTGTCTTACACAAAGCAGAAAAGATGATATTTGAACACACTCCTATCAAGCAACTTTTTGATGAAATTCAAGCAACGATTTAATCATTTTACTGGTTTACGTTTTTCTTTCTGTAGATAGGATACCAATTCTTGTCTCTGGTCCCGAAGGTCGGGGGTCAAACTCAGCCGGGGTCGATTGATTTTTTTAGGATGGAAAAATCCATGAGCAAATCCTCTAGGAGAGACTTCTAGCCGCGAGTCCCGAGTCTGATGATTTTCATACTTGTAAGAACAGCAAGCCTGAATAAAAAAAGACCTTTGTGCAATATTTACCGACCTTCTAAATCCTAGTAATACCTTAGTTGCCTACTAGATGTCTCATTGGGTTGGTGTGTTGACGCATGACATCTCTAGGAAAATAAACGTAACTAAATTAATTTGGTCTAGTAACTCCTAACAAAGGAGAGGTTAAGGCCTAACATAGGGCTGTTACGCCATTGTAGATGCAGAAATGAGATACCGATATATTTTTTTCACAATATAGAATTTAAACATTAAATTAAGTGTGAATAATCTACAACCTTCTGCTGATAATGAAATTCGTTCCTAAAAACAAAAACAAATTGAAGAATTATTTTTATTTTTACAATATAATATTGTAACTGATACCTCAACGGAATATTGTATATTTCAATAATAAGTTCTACAAATTGATGACATGCAAATTAATACAGTAGAATCATTTAAATGCCTAGATACCAAAGTAAACAGACATAAAGCATTAGAAGAAGAAATTAAGGAAATAATGGTAAATGGCAATGAAGCTTATTTTGCAAATAGAACCTTATTTAAAAGCAAATTAATATAAAAAACAGCAAAAATAAGGTTATACAAAACACTCATTAGACCAGTAGTTACATATGCTAGTGAAACTTGGGTCCTAAAAGAAACAATAAAACAGAGATTATTAGTTTTTGAAAGGAACATTTTAAGAAGAATATTTGGACCAAATAGAGGAACTGATAACTGTTGAAAATTCAAAACAAATAACGAACTAAACAAATTAATCAAAAATCAGAATATACTCAACCATAAAAGCTCTTTCATTTGATAAGAATGGATGATTAGAGACTCATCAAGAGACTCTAAAATGGAGACCTATAGGAGACAGAGAAGTTGGAAGACCGAAGATCAGATGGGAGGATGACAGAATGAACGATCTAAAGAAAATGAAAGTGACTAATTTGAATATGTCAAGAGGGAGATTTGCATGGAGGAGGATTGTTGAGAAGGCCAAAACTTACATATTTGAAGTCGTCGCTCTTTAGGATGATGCATAATATAAGTTTTCGTCTAAATAGCTAAGAATAGTAGAGTATGAGAGAGAGAGAGAGAGAGAGAGAGAGAGAGAGAGAGAGAGAGGGGAGAGAGAGAGAGAGAGAGAGAGAGAGAGAGAGAGGAAAAGAGAGAAAAGAATGATAGAGCAGAGAAATGAATTGATAGGCATATTAGGTTTACTTTTTCCTTACAAGGGAATGATGTGACACACCCACACACATACAGAAGCACAATCCAATGTGTCGGAAGTATCAGTGATCTGAATATCATGTTAAATCGGCCAAGGAGACGAAAATCCGGATTGAAACATGTGATGCAATCGTAACCCGTCATTTCCATCATACAAGTTTGAATAAATTACCCCCATGAGGGCAAGATATAGTATGCTGTGCAAGTAAAATTATTTATCAGGTATCATTTCATCATAATAATCATTTCAAAACATAATGAAAATGAAATTAGGCTACTGAAATTTAATAGGAAATACATGACAACACAATAGAAAAATATACTGTCTGCTGGATAAATAAATTATTTTGTAAAATTATGGGCTTTCACAGCCAGTGTCTTGATTTTTGTCGAAGTTGATCTTCCGGGCTGAATGGCTGTGGTCCAGTTTTGTTTAAATTTGACGTTTCGTCTGCTGCTGCGATAGACATCTTCATGAGATTCTGCGTGTGATGTGATTACCTGGCAGAATCTCTTGAAGATGTATGTCTACCGCAGTAATAAACAAAACTGGACCACGGCCATTCATTCCGAAAGACCAACTTAACAAGAATCAAATCTACGATTTATAGATGCGATATCATATCAGACGTTAATGCATCCACATTAACGGTCGTATCTATGAACGCATTAGACCGTAAAGGTCGTTCTCTGCTGAGAAAGTTGCATCCAAAGACGTTTTTGCGTACTCAAAAATCTGTTCATGCTATAATAATTGTCGAAATTCCGAAGCTACCTGGCGAGGTGACTTTGCAGAGAACGAATCGTGAGCAACCCGATGGGAACCGATGTACTTTGAAACCTTGCTGCTTTATCCAAGATGTCGGACCTTGAAAACTTCGATCATGTTTTCGGTATACGCGGAGAAGAGGAATTTGATAGAGTCTACCAAAGAATTCAACTGGAAGAACAGGAGAATCGGCGTAATATCGCGCGACGCAGACGTCGTCGTATACGGTATTATTTGTGGGACGCAAGCGTAAATGCGTTCCTCTAGCAGACGAAAATAACGGAAGTGGTTTTATCGCTGAGAATTCTGGGTAATTTCTTGCCAATATTACGAAAAAACTACTTTTATGCATGACCAGTCAGCGACTCGCTAATTCGAACTTTGCACGTTCTCACGGAAAACTCAACTCACAGAGACTAATGTATTTGCATGCGGCCCTAAATGTATGTATTGATATGAATGCAAAACACGTACTCTTACTTTAAGGGAGGAGAAAATATTACGAGTATATGAGAACAAAGTTTTTATGGAATGTTTTGGACCAAAGACAGATGAATGGAGAAGACTAACCTACTGATAAGTGACCTACTGATATTTATGGGAAACCAGATACAATAAGAAGAGTTAAATACGTAGATAACGATGGGCAGGACATGTGGTACGAATGGGAATGAAGGAAGAAGAGAGCACGGAAACTCCTTGTAGGAAAACGAAAGGGAAAATGCCCAGTTGGCAAGCAAAGAATGAGATGGTATTATCGCCTTACTATGATGGTTGACCAGCGGCTCGCTTTGTTTCCCCGCAGTTGTTACAAATATGCCGACAACCACCACTATAATAATTCCACATGTTAATCATTGTCGCGCGGCACCCGCTTTTATATAAACGGACAACCATCATAGTGAGGCGATAATAGAGTAACACCAACCATGATTTGAGGGAAGCAGATTATACATGGGATGATTGGAAAACATTAGCTCAGGATAGGGATATATGGAGAGCTTACGTCCGCGCGGCCATGAACCTATGGGTTCGATAGTGCAAGTGAGTTAGTTAATTTAATTATGGGGGCTCCGTGTCGCAAGAGGTTAGAACCTCGTCTCTCACCGCTGGGATCTCGAGATCGAGTCTCGGTCACTCTATGTGGATTTCGTGGCGGACAAAATGAAGTTTGGGGAAGTTTTTCTCGAGGTTTCTCCCGTTTTCCCCTGCCACAAATTCCCTTACACCATTTCTCCATACATTTCATCGATTTTGTTTCATTTTATTCATCCGTCCCTGTGACGATGCGTCAGGCGTGGTCGGCTGGCATTCTTGTCGCTCACAGACCTTCATAAATATAGGGGCTTCATTTCAACTCATCCCTCGACCCGATCCTGAGTTGGTATTGACAAAGTTTTACTTTATGAAATTAAATAACAATACTTCATATAGAATAAAATATGTTACAATGGTATGGATGATAATAGACTACAAATTTACACTAATTTTGATTAAAATCATCATCATCAACAACAAGGATTAAGCCCAATGGCCTGTTCCGATCTCATTATAGGTCGAATTGGTCCTTCCATCTCTTCAATGGTCTTCCCAACATTCTTCTCCCTTTTGGTTTATAATTATACATTCTTCTTGGTATGCGCTGTTCATTCATTCGTAATACGTGCTGAAGATAAGCATTTTGATAGTATTTCATTCTTTCACAGAGATTAAATATATTAAGTTCTGTTCTTATATCTTCGTTTTTCTTTTTATTGGTCCTTTGGTATCCTGCTATTGCTCTCAACATCTTCATTTCTGCAGCCTCTATTTGTTTACTATCTGCCTTTGTTAATGTCCAGGTTTCACATCCATAGATAAGAGATGGAACTGCCAACACTTTGTAAAATTTTAAAATATTTTATTTTCTAGTTTTATTCAATAAAGTACGGTTAATTGTGCCACATGGATAATCGAATCGTTGTATTTTAGTGTGTTTATCTAAATTTCTGTCATTACCTAAATGACATCCCAAATAATTAAAATTCTGAACTTGGTCTATAATTACATTGTTTATAATTATTTTTGTTCTTATTGCACATTTTCCTTTCAGAGCTAATATTTTTGTTTTAGATGTAGATATTCTTAAATTGTAATTAATTAAAATTATAGGTGAAATATCATCAGTCATCACCATCATCTCCTTTATCTATTAGGAGCATAGGGCATCCACAAAGCATTGCCAATGAATCCTATTCTGAGCCACTTCTTACTTCCCTCCAGGTTTTCCCTCCTTTGCAATTTCTTCAAGGATGGTTCTCTTCCATGTCTGTTACGTTCTGCCTCTTCCTATGTGTCATTGTGGGTTCCAATTCAATGCAATTTTTTTCAATCAAATTATGGTCTTTTCTTAATGTATGTCCTATCCAGTTCCATTTTCGCTTTTTTTTATTTCTATTTTAATTTATATCTGGTCAGTTTTTTTTTCACAACTCTTTATTTGATATTTGACATATGATAGGTTATGTATATTCTCCATAAGGAAATTGAAACAAAACCGGTATATATTTTAATGTGCTAAATAAATGATGATGACATGTTACATGGGTTTGGTTTGTACTTTACAATGACATCTTGTTTGAAATAACTTAATCATTCGAAATGGGTGGATCACCGATGATGATTCAGCAGTGAGAAATGCTACATCACAACAGTAACTGTTAAATGAATTATCATCATCATCATCATCATCATCACTCCAAGGATTAGGCAATTGCCCGTTCCGACTTCATATTGCATCAGCCCAACGTCTTCTAGGTCTTCCAACATCACGCCTTCCTCTTGCTTGATAATTTCTGGCTAACAATGGATATCTCTCCTTGTTCATTCCATCCATGTGATCAATCCATTTCTGTCTGTAATTCGTGACTTTATCCAATAAAGGCTGTACTTTCAATTCTTCTCTTATATCCTCATTTCTTATTCTATCAAGTCTTATACATCCTTTTACTTGTCTTAGGAACCGCATCTCTGCCGTCTGTATTCTATCCTTCTGTCTTTTCACTGGAGCCCAAGTTTCACATCCATACAATATTGTGGGAACCGCCATAACATTATACATTTTTATCTTGGTTTCTTTTCTAATTTTATTTTTGAATGTTCTCTGTATTGTTCCACACACCGTCTGAAATTTATTTATTTTGGAGTCAATATCTCTTTCCACATTGTAGCCAACATCACAGCCCAAATATTTGAAACTAGACACCTGTTCTATACTTTGATTTTCTAAAATAATTTTGGTTCTCACTGGATCTCTTCCTCTAAAAGCCATGGTCTTCGTTTTCCTTACAGAAATTTTTAGATCGTATAATTTACATATTTCATTTAATGCATGCATTGATTTCTGTAAGTCGTCTTCATTTTTCTGTATATGATTACATTACATCGTCAGCAAATAAAAGATTATTTATGCACATTTTATTATCCATTCTTATTCCTGGATTTACTAAAACTTTCCATTTATTAAAAATATCGTCTATATATATATTAAACAAAGTGGGTGATAAACTACATCCTTGTCGTAATCCAGTATTTGTTTTGATTGCATCTGTTCTTTTGAATCCGGTATCTATAATTATATTTGTGTCTTCATATAATGTCTTTATTGTTTCAACAAGGCACAGCGGGTATCCTTTCATTCGTAATATTTCCCATAATTTTTGTCTGTTTACTCGATCGAAGGCCTTATCCAAATCTATAAATCCTATGTGAGTTTCTAAGTTATGTTCTCTTCTCTTTTCTATGAGTTGTTTCAGTGTAAAGACATTGTCTATACATGACCTTCCCTTTCTGAATCCACTTTGATTTTCACTTATTATTACTTCTGTTATGTTTCTCAATCTATTATTTATTATTTTCGTATATATTTTGTAGCCAGTATTCATTAAGCTAATCCCTCTGTAATTCTCGCAATTTCTCCGGTCTCCTCTTTTGAATATATTCTTGACAATTGCTGTTTTCCAAGTGGTTGGAATCCCATAGGTCTGCCAACATATATTAATTAGATGAAGTATTCGTAGTTTACACAATATTCCACTATATTTGATTAATTCCATATTTATATTATCTAATCCTGTTGCTTTCCTATTCTTAGTGGTTTTCAAAGCCATTTCTAATTCATTTATGTCTATTACATCAATATTTTCCACTTTTATTTCTTCCTCATTGTTCTCTTTTCCTTCAATTTCCTCCTTTTTCCAAAGTTCTTCATAATGCTGGATCCATTCTTGTTCTGGGATTATATTCAATCTGGCAGAATCTTTCTCAGTCTGATTTAGATGTTTCACTAATTTATAACCTATTTCTTGTCTTCCATACATATCATGTTCTACTGAGCTTATAAATTTATCCCATGACTCCTGATGGGATTTTCTTATAATGCTTTTAGCAATTCTCCTTTTCATTTTATATTCTTCATAGGATTCTTCTGTTTTCAGTCGTAAGTATGTATGATATGCTTTTTGTTTTTCATTCACTGCATTTTGTATATTCGCATTCCAAGTTCTCAAGCCCTTCCTATTCCTTATTCTATTTTTCTTTCCTAATATCTCATTTGCTGTTTTATGTATTACATTTGATATATTTTCCCATTCAATATTTATATCTTCTGACGTCGCTATCTCTGATATATATTTATTCATTCTGCTTTCATAATGTTGTCTAATACTTTGATCTTGTAATAAATATATTTTATATACTTCTTCTTGGTTTCTTTTGTTCTTTATGTTATTTTTCCGCCATTTAGCTATTATGTTTATTTTGCTTATCACGAGATAGTGATCAGAGTATATATCGCTGCCTCTATGTACTCTCACATCTTTTACCAAGGCTCCTAGCTTGTTGTTTACGATTAAATAGTCAATTATTGATCTTGAGTTATATCCACTTCTTGTATATTTATGTATGTCCTTTTTTCGGAAATAGGTATTCATTATTTTTAATTGATTATAGGCTGAAAACTGTCTCAAATCCTGTCCATTATCATTTATTGTTATTTCTCCATTATTTCCTATTACATTAGGTATAGGGACATTGCCTACTCTGGCATTTAAGTCTCCACTTATTATTAAATGATGATCTTTTGTATATTTATCAACTAATGTTTGTAATGTTTTATAAAATTTTTTTGTTTCTTCTTTCTTGCCTTCCTCTGGGGCATACACAGCAATTATCATCATATATCCTCTTTCAATTTTAAATCTGGCTATCAGGATCCTTTCATTTATAAACTCATAGCTATTCAATTTGTTCTTCCATTTTTCATCTATTAAAATTGCTACTCCACACTGCGCTCTTGTTGTCTGTTCTACTCCGCTATACAACATAGTATAGTGTTGTAAGTCCTTTGTTCCTTTTAGTTTCTTTTTTGTTTCTGTTATTGTTGCTATATTTATTTCTTTTTTCTTTAATTGTCTTTCTAATTCTTCTTCTTTTGTATTTATTCCCCTTACGTTCCAATTTCCTAATTTCAAAATGTCCTTTATTCCAAATCGTATCCTTTTATCTTGCTTGGGTCGGTTCCTTTTATGACAATCCGGCTGATTTCCATGAAGCTTCTCAGTAAGATAAATGTCTCCTGGAAGCGTTACGAGCGCTTCGCAGGACAAGGATGGTGGAAGGGCTGCTTCCTCTGAGCCTCCAAACATGCTCCTCTGGGTATCCACCCCCCAAGAGAGGGCTGCTTCTTCCGCTCTTCAAGCCCTACAAGTTTAGCTGTGCTATTCCTTGTCGCCCTGTTGACCGTTGAAGACTTGACTTGACGAAGATGTGGCCGCCCAATATGGATACAGACGCCATTCCTTCGTTGTGAGCTATACTTAGTTCCCCTCGCCTCTTACCCACCAGCAAGATTAACCTAAGTCAATCTTCCCCAGTAGAGTCGTCTGGTTCATCGGGTACTAAGCCCCCCCACCACGTCAAGGTGATAGCTCCTGGGGGGGTTAAATGAATTAGTTTAACAATTCTTCACTGGGGCGTAACTTCTCATGAGGTACCACGTGAGTCCTTATTACTCTCAAGAAGACAGGTTCATGTTGAGTGTGTCAGTGGGTGCTTTTAAAATTCACTTTCCCCACAGCAAGACACCTTATAAACATGCATACATTATTTAACATTGTTCAATTTATGACCATAAAATTAATCTTTGCTACAGTTCTCAATATCAATGCAATGTCCCACGGTGTAGCCGAGCCCCCTAAGGCACCATGTCTTAAAGATCTTCTTGTAAGCCCATGTTTCCCTTAACAGAGATTTAGGCGCTCTCCCCCTACAGGGAAGAATTTGAACCATACTAATTTAGTTACACTTGTTTTCGTATAGATGTCATTTGAGTGGTCCGTGGCCAGTGTTCCGCCTCATACTGACAGCTAGGAAACCAAGGAAAATTCGGTAAATTTTGCTTAGAGGCCTTTTCATTCAGGCTTAAAGATCTTTTACGAGCCTGAAAATCTTCAGACTCGGGACTCACGGCTTAAAGTCCCTCCCGGAGGACTTGCTCCTTGGATTTTCCATCCTAAAAGAAATCCATCGACCCCGGCCGAGTTTGAATCCGCGACCCTCGGGACCAGAGGTAAGGAGCATAACCACTAGTCCACCGCGGCCGATAAAAATTAAAAATGTACCTCTTGGCAGTAGCCGTCATCCTCAACCTTATAAAAATGATGTATTAAAAATATTATTTTGAGGCCTTTCGAAAGTTAACTTCCGTCATCAGCAGGATGAGTATGCGCTACTAGTTGATGTATTTAAGATGTTGTAGACGTAGATGGTCTTGATTCGTCGCTAGTACTAGTTGCTACTAAAGTTTACAACATACATCAACTAGTAGAGCATACTCATCCTGCTGATGATGCAAGTTAACTTCCGAAAGGCCTCCAAGTAGTATTTTAAATACATAATTTTAATAGAGTTGAGGACGACGGCATTTGCCAACAGGTACATTTTTATTATTTTTTTTTATCTTATGACAATTCACCTCAACGGAATTTGATATGAATTTTATTAGTATTGACCATGTCTTATCGCAGCGCTACGGGACATGTGCTGGTTCGTTCCGATGGTGGAAGAAATTTGGCTATTCTATGCCACAGTGCCACCAGGGAATATTCGATCGGAGAACAAGTAACTTTTAGTATCGTGTTGGCCAATGTGATAACACATGTTCCCGCTAGAGCCAATTGCCAGCATGTTTGTTAACATATAGGCAAATTCTATCCTAAGAGTCCACCTACAGTAAGTGGGCAAGTTAGAGTGAGAAAATGAGCAAGTTTGTGTTGGGTGGGCAAGTTGGTGATAGTGTGGGCAAGTTAGGGTTCGAAAATGGGGAGTTAATACACCAGATTAGTTTATCATTCACTTTTTTGTTGGCGGGTTTTTGTGATAAGTTGGCTACACTGTCTGAGGAATGACTAATACATATTTTACATTGCAAATATCAAATATCTTGAAGTCGGAACGGGCCAGAGGGTCTAAGCCTTGATAGTGATGATGATGACATTGCAAATACTTTGAGCATAACTTCTCACTTTATTTTAAATCATTTTCACATTTTTTGGGAAAGAAAATCAACATATATATCTCAGATAATTATTCACATACTGCAACAATAAATTGTGTTGATTCATGCAGCCGACATTTGAAGAGTTAGGAGGTCAAATAGCACGCAGAATCTCCTGAGGATGTCTTCCGCAGTAGTAGACGAAACGTTGAGTGTTAATAAAACCAAACCACGGCCATTTAGCCCGAAAGACATAAAATACAAGAATCAAAACACCTGCCGTAAAAGTCTACAATTTTATATAATAAATTGTGTTTTTTTTCTGTTTTTTATTTGGATTTATATTGGTGGCATGGTGAAGTAGAGTCTCCAGAATTTTTTCATGGAATTTCAAGTAATATAGGACTGGTGTCCACCAAGTATTGTGAGGAATTTTGGCAGCTAAAAGAGTTATAGTAGTCGGCCATAGTGGACTAGTTGTTATGTTCCTTGCCTCTGGTCCCGAGGGTCGCGGGTTGAAACCCGGCCGGAGTCGATGGATTTTTTTAGGGTGGGAAAATCCAAGGAGCAAGTCCTCCGGGAGGGACTTTTAGCCTTGGGTTCCTAGTCTGAAGATTTTCAGGCTCGTAATATATCCTTAAGTCTGAATAATGAGGCCTCTAAGCAAAATTTACCGACATTCTTCATCCTAGTAATACCTTAGTTGTCTATTAGATGTCTCATTGGGTAACTAAATTAACTTGGTGTAGCGACTCCTAACAAAGGAGAGGCTAATGCCCAACATTGGGCTGTTACACCATTGTATATGTAGAAAATACAGTCCACCGACGAAGAATATGAAAGCAGCAGGTATTTCATACTAAGTACATTATATAATGAAGGATTGTACTATGACTTACCTTCATTTAGACGCTGAGCGGGCGTGTTAGTTCCGAGTCTGTCGGACACACTTCAAAATTTTAATCATCACCCTTACCTCACAGTGAACTACGAAACATTAAAATATAAAGTAACTAAACTGAATAAGAAGAGCAAATTTAATTACCGTAAAACACAAAATATAAAACATAAATTTGAATACGCCTGAAATAAACTACAGATGTGAGTGACATCATGGACTGTTTCTATATTCTCAGGTAGTAAGCCATTGTATCGCTTGCAATTCCCCGTGCCCCCCTTCGTCCCTTGCTTTCATTTTTATCGTCTGTGGACTATAGGTCTTGTATACTGCGGTAGGTACACATGTGGCACGAATGGGAAATTAAAGTGGAGCTTGGAAACTCTTTGTAGGAAAACAGAATAAAAACACCCAGGCCTAGAATGAGGTGTGACAGCAGCATTAACCATGATTTGAGGGAACTTGATTATACAGGGGATTATTGGAAACCATTAGTTAAGGATAGAGATGTATGGAGAGCTTATGTCCGCGCGGGCATGAACTTACGGATTCGATAGTGCTAGTGAGTTAGTTACAATAGGTAGATATTGAGAAGACTTGTTATAACGGTTGAAGACTCGACATGCTGACCACATGTCACTCCTACACTGGCTGCATGATCTTTCATACAAGTAATTGACAGACGCGGATGTGAGGCCAGCAACTGAATGGTGGGACAAGGGTTTTCTAGGCCTGTCGTGCCATGGAATTTAATGTCACGGCAATAGTTTATGAACGTAACAATTTCTCGATGGGGTAAGGGTTTTTTAACTGATCTAAACATTCTGGCGGACTATGACACTGGGTCGAATCAGCCTTAACGAAAATGAGCACCAGACGCTTAATCTGGTAGTAAAGTCAGACCAGCCTCATGGACTAATGGTCAGCATTTCTGACTATTTAATACAGTTCACGAGGTCCCGGGTTCGATTTCCGGTCAGACCATAGGAATGTTTCCTTAAAGAGAATTATTCCTGTGGTTACCTATGGTCTAAAAATTAGGTTAAGTTTAAGTTAAGGACTCTCTTGGCGCTTCATTATCATTTATCATCCAGCATATCATCTTTGTCTTCCAGGTACGCGAACCTAAGAAATGGACTACAATTCTGCCAATTCCAGGGGAGAAAGCCAGAAATGTCATAAAACACAACTTAGTGGGCTGAAAAAAAGTATTGGTTATAGGCTAGGCTGCATCGTACTTAGACCACTAATGTTTACAAAGTGCACGTTGACACGCGCTACTCGGGACAGACTTCTAGTACAGTCCGCTTTGTGTAGGAATGGACTCAACTTTGCACAATTTTGTTTCGGCATTCTGATACAACCATACGTCACGTAAACAGGTATATTACTGAGGAGAGTCTAACATACCCACTCTCCGCTCCGAGCAGTCAGTGGAGACGCTGGACAAAGACACGCATTTTGTAAACAATCCATCCATAGTAATTCTGCCCGAAGGCAGGTCCTTCACTGCAATCATAGCATTTGCATGCTATGCTTGTAGCTTTACTAGGGAATTGTAGGTGTGGTAGCTTCCCGTTACTTTCCACACCGGTGAAGGATGATGATGATGGCCATATGATTTCGGGGACCGTTTGGGCCTTACAGTTTTCCTGACATTTGTCTTACAGGTGAGGAAAAATCCCGATAAAAACCTCACCCAGAAAAACTGTCCCGACCGGGGATCGAACCCGGGCCCGCTGCGTGATAAGGAAGCACGCTACCTCGAGACCACAGCGGTGGACTTTGTAAACAATGTGTATAGAAATTAGTTACTATCCTCATACCGCTATTTCTTTTCAGCCCTAGTGACCACACAGGGTTGTCTAAAAAGGGGAATCCTTAACATCCTATTACACAAGGGCCTCTTAAGGTCTTTACTGGAATCGCCTTATTAATTAACTATGTAGTCTATGGAATCCGCAGGTTCAATGCTGCATCTGCTAATGATCCTTATATTTGTTTTTAAACTCCATGACGCGACAGGCCTACACTTCCTTTAGCCTTGGCTACTAGCCATCTGTTTGGTTAACATCCATAAGTGTTTGTCACAAAGGTGGAGATAATCCAGTAAGTATAGGGTGTACAACTAAATTACCTATCGAAAGTTAAAGCAAGTGGCACTTCCCTCTAATATTTATTCCGAATAAAACTATTATCCTCCCAGTTATATTTTATGGGTGCGAAACATGGAGTCTTACTTTAAGGGAGGAAATTATCTTACGAGTGTCTGAGAATACGTTCTTAAAAATATTTTTGGACCACAGAGAGATTAATAGGTGAATGGAGAAGGCTACACAACAGTAAGGTGCATAATCTTGATAGGAAACCCTTAACTCTCGTAGACTGCGATGGGCAGGGCATGTGGCACGAATGGGGAATGCAAGAAGGGCATGGGGGCTTCTTGTAGGAAAACACAGGGAAAAAGGCCAGTTTGGTAGATAAAGAATGAGGTGGGAGAACAACATTAACTATGATATGATGGAAGTAGATTATAAGGATATGATTGGAAAACATTAGCTCAGGAAAGGGATGTATGGAAAGCTTATGTCCGCGTGACCATGAACCTGCCAGTGAGTTAGTTATATTGGATTATTTCAGTAAGTTACCCTTTTTAACATATGAGGATAGATTTCTCTTGTTTGTCACCAAAGTTTGTTGTGCACTTTCCCTGTTTATGATTTCATGCATCACAAGTTCATCAGATCAATAAGTAGGCTACTAGTGATTGACAGCTTTCGCTAGGTTATGATGGTCATGATGACACAGTCAAACTCATCTGGTCTGCTCCCAATTATTACCTCGCAGACATGTCAATGTATTTTATATTCGTACAATTATATTCTACCAGTTATACTATATGGGTGCGAAACATGGACTCTTACTTTAAGGGAGGAAAGGAGATTACAAGTATTTGAGAATAAAGTACTTAGGAAATTTTTTGGACCAAAGAGAGATGAATAGACAGGTGAATGGAGAAAACTACATAAAAATTAACTACATAGTCTTTATAGGAAGCCAGATATAATAAGAACAGTTAAGTCTCGTAGACTGCGATGGGCAGGACATGTTGCACGTATGGGGAATGAAAGACTTGCATGGAAGCTTCTTGTAGGAAAGCCAGAGGGAAAACGCCCAGTTGGTAGACCAAGAATGAGGTGGGAGAATAACATTAACTATGATTTGAAGGAAGTCGATTATACAGGGAATGATTGGAAAGCACTAGCCCAGGATAGGGATGTATGGAGAGGAGCTTATGTCCGCGCGGCCATGAACCTACGGGTTCGATAGTGCCAGTGAGTAAGTAAGTAAGAGTAAGTATAATTATCCTCCATGGTCACACATTCATATTCTCAAACATATTTGTTTCCCATCAATACTTGGCCATAGCTGTGCGCAAAGGCATATTGCCTTAACCAATCGGATACGACGCGGTACAATGATAGAAAGTAATATATATATATATATATATATATATATATATATATATATATATATAGCCAACAGAAGCCAGAACATTAGACTTGTTATGACATACGGTAATATATTTTCGCTATCTGATCACATCTCCGATTTTCATAAGTAATGCCACGAGTGATTTCCAAATTAACGATAAATTCACGACTCACGAAGTGAGGAGTGAATTTATCTAGAGAATTTGGAAATCAAGAGTGGCATTTGTTAGGACTATTTAACGAATAAAATTATGCTGATTACTCACAAATTCATTATTTAACTATAGTTATTTTAAAATATTTATATATTTAATGTAAACGGCGATGTTTGAAAATAAATGAGAAACGATAGGTACGCTTCTACTGCTTCTTTTGTTTATCACTGCAACCAGATCATACTATTTATTGCCAAATGAACGCAGTATTGTAAGGAGGAGCTTTCTTTAATATGGTAATTATAACACTGATAAATATTTGGTGAAACACGACTCTGATTGGTTGTAAAACAGAAATCATTGAAACGTGATTGGTCATTGACTCCCATTTGGGGCATGAGTTAAATAGTCAGGTTAAATATTTGATTTGATCTTATCGTCTTGAATTTGGACGCGCCTTATATTCCCACATATAGGACCTACAATAACTCTCTGTACTGTAATCAGATTCGGCCTTGGCTCTTTGGGGCTGTTGTTCCAGAGATTTTAATGAAATGAACAATAATTTCAATAATATCTCTCTAAAATACAATTTAAGAATATCTACATCTAAAACAAAAATATTAGCTCTGAAAGGAAAATGTGCAATAAGAACAAAAATAATGATAAACAATGTAATTATAGACCAAGTTCAGAATTTTAATTATTTGGGATGTCATTTAGGCAATGACAGAAATTTAGATAAACACACTAAAATACAACGATTCAATTATCCATGTGGCACAATTAAACACACTTTATTGAATAAGACTAGAAAAGAAACTGTTTTGAAGTTTTACAAAGTATTGGCAGTTCCATTTCTTATCTATGGATGTGAAACCTGGACATTAACAAAGGCAGATAGTAAACAAATAGAGGCTGCTGAAATGAAGATGTTGAGAGCAATAGCAGGATACCAAAGGACCAATAAAAAGAAAAACGAAGATAAGAACAGAACTTAATATATTTAATCTCTGTGAAAGAATAATATAAAAATGCTTATCTTCAGCACGTATTACGAATGAATGAACAGCGCATACCAAGAAGAATGTATAATTATAAACCAAAAGGGAGAAGAATGTTGGGAAGACCATTGAAGAGATGGAAGGACCAATTCGACCTATAATGAGATCGGAACAGACCATTTGGCTTAATCCTTGTTGTTGATGATGATGAAAATACATGACATGAGGAGTGAAGATTGTTGGTGAATGTAGACGAAGGAAGGGGAGAAAATAAAACAACAAAACTGTGAACTTTCACTAATGGCATTTCGCCAGAATCGAGACGAGTCACTTCAGTGAGTTACCGGGAATAAAGTGCGTATTTTCCGCACTAATTTGAATGTCAACGTAATTATAATGTGTGCCGGGTCAGTAGGCCTGCAAGGTGTTGCATAACTACTGCAATATCAATGGCAAACTAGATGTTAGATTTAGGCCAACCCGCATTCATTTAAAGGTCTAGTGATGTCGCCTGATTTTGTTGTGAAATATGTGAAGTAATGTTTTGGTGGGGTCAGTTTTCTCACCATATTATATAAAACTTGGTACAGATGACCAATCTTCAAACAGTCGGAGGTAAGAATTATATGTGGTTGAAGTGCAAGTGAAATGTGTTTTTATAGATTACAGATACAATATAAATTTAAATGTTTTCTAATCGTGCGTTTTAAACGTATAAAGGTATAGGCCTACTGAATACCCTATATCGCTAATGTTGAAATATTGCTCATACACTACGGATTTCATCATGGTACGCTAAGAGGATTTCATTAAATTTTTCAGTGGATATTTAAAAAAATGCATATAACTAAGTAACTCACTGACACTATAGAACCCGTAGGTTCATGGCCGCGCGGACTAAACTCTCCAGTCATCCCTATCCTGAGTTAATGTTCTCCAATCATCCTTTGTATAATCTACTTTGCTCAAATCATAGTTAATGCTAATTCTTCCACCTCATTATTGGTCTACCAACTGGGCATTTTCCTTCTGGTTTTCCTACAAGAAGCTTCCATGCACGTCTTTCATTCCCCATTCGTGTCACGTGTCCTGCCCATTGCAGTCTATGAGATTTAACTGTGCTTATTATATCTGACTTCCTATAAAGCCCATGTAGTTTAATGTTACGAAGTCTCCTCCATTCGCCTGTCTGTTCATATCTCTTTGGTCCAAAAATTTTCCTAAGAACTTTATTGTCAAATACTCGTAATCTCCTTTCCTCCCTTAAACTAAGAGTCCATGTTTCACATTCACATAATATAAATGGTAGAATAACGGTTTTATATATTTTCAGTTTAAAGTTTTTAGAACGGAGTGGGACATCAAGGGTCCCTGTAATATATATATATATATATATATATATATATATATATATATATATATATTACAATTTAACAGAGGTACCATCATCATCTTTCAAACAAGTTTAAGGCCCAAAGCATGTTACGATTTCGTTCCATCTCTTTCTAGGACTTCCCAAAGATCTCTTTCCTTGAGGACAGATATAATAAGAACATTTTCCAGAGTTAAGCCTATGTCTATTTTTTCTGCACATCATTCCGGTATGCTTTTCTACAAGAAGCTTCCATGCCCCTCTTCCATTCTCCATTCGTGTCACATGTCCTGCCCATCGCAGTCTACAGGACTTAACGTTGAGTATCTCACATTTAATCGACAGATCACTTATACAACACACATACCTGTCAGTACGAGAATACACGTAAATTTTATTTTTGTTTATTTATTTATTTTTTTGCTTTCCTTCTTTTGAATTTTAAATAAATTATTATTTATCTACCACAACTACGCATAGTATCATTTTTAGCGAATTTTCTCCAGAATATACCAACAGCTAATTAAAACAACCGAGTTGTATGCCTTCTTTTAAGTGAATATTTTTGGTTTATTATTTGTTTTGAAATTATGGTTCATAATTTTTGGTGGTGTCCCGCGCCGAAGCCGAGTGGATAAGGCAAGATATCATGGCGCAGAGCTACGGGACTAGCGCTGGTTCGAGTCTCCATGGAGGAAGAAATGTTCTCATGGAATTTTGTTCAATATGGGGCCGGTGCTCATCCAGGATAGTGAGGAATTTGAGTAGCTTAGCGACTCCAGGTTAGGAAAACCAGCTATAACGGCTGGGAGATCCGACATGTTGATCACATGTCATCCCTAGACAAGCTGGATGATCGTCTACCTTTGTGATTAACACGTGTGAATGTGAGGCCAGCAACCGACTGATGGGCAAGGGTTTTCTAGGCCTGTCGCGCAGTGGAGTAGTAACTTCTGAGGTTACTGTAACAACTAACTAACTCACTGGCACTATCGAACCCGTAGGTTCATGACTGCGCGGACATAAGCTCTCCATACATCCCTAACCTGAGCTAATGTTTTCCAATCATCCCCTATATAATCTACTTCCCTCAAACCATAGTTAATGTTTTTTCTCCCACCTCATTCTTGGTCTGCCAACTGGGGTTTTTTCTCTGGTTTTCCTACAAGAAGCTTCCATGCACGTCTTTAATTCTCCATTCGTGTCACACGTCCTGCCCATCGCAGTCTACGAGACTTAAATGTTCTTATTACATCTGGCTTCCTACACATATGAATATATTCGGCAGTAGTTACAATTTTTTTCGACAGTAATAAATTAGGTCACACTGATGTAAAATCTTCCTCTCCGTTACGCGATAGGCCCTAGAAGGCCGTGATTCAATAGTCAGCAGTTGACTTAACATCCAAAAGTGAAGTGATCCCACAACAGGCCCGGAGGCCCTTGGGGTAGTAGGAGATTAAG
Organism: Diploptera punctata; assembly: GCA_030220185.1. Lineage (NCBI taxonomy): Eukaryota > Metazoa > Arthropoda > Insecta > Blattodea > Blaberidae > Diploptera > Diploptera punctata. The sequence goes on along the minus strand of JASPKZ010006721.1, from coordinate 35,926 downwards.
ACTCCCACTTTTTTCTATACAATCGGCACTTTATGTCAGCCCTGCGTGACGGCCGCTTTTACCCCCAGAACAAGCGTCTGGTACTCATTTTAGTTAGAGGCTGAGTCGACCACAAGGCCATAGTGCCGCCAGAGGGTTTGGGTCAGTTTAAAAATCCAGACTCCAACGGGACTTGAACCCTCGACCCTCCGGCTTGTAGCTCAGTGCCTTAACCACTACGCTACGGCGGACTCAACACCCACATATGTGAATAGCATAAGATAAACGATCATCTAGACAGTATTTAAGATAACATGTGGTTAGCATGTCGATCTCCAGTCATTACAGTTGATTTTCTCAACCTGTTAATTATTGTAAACATAACATTATGTAATGGAAATGGACAATTAATGACAAATGTGGGAAATTTTGAAGTGGTTAAATTCAAATACCTAGGTACAATAATTGCAAATTGGAATGAGATGCACAAACAAATTAAACTAAGGCTCAATTCTGGAAATAGTGCTATTATGCATTGCAGGGACTATTATCGTCCCAACTTCTCTAAAAAAAAGTTAAAATAAAAATATATAAAACTGTTATTCTCCCAGTTACATTATATGGATCTGAAACATGGACTCTTACTTTGAGGGAGGATAAAAGAGTATTTGACAATAAAGTTCTTGGGAAAATTTTTGGACCAAAGAGAGATGAACAGACAGGTGAATGGAGAAGACTACTTAACAGTGAGCTACATGATCTACATAGGAAGCCAGATATAATAAGAACAGTTAAGTCTCATAGACAGCGATGGGCAAGAAATGTGGCACGATTCGAGACTGAAAGAGAGACATGGAAACTTCTTGTAGGAAAACCAGAAGGAAAACGTCCAGTTAGAAGACCAAGAGTGAGGTGGGACAATAAAATTAGTCATTATTTGAAGGAAGTAGAATATATAGGGGATGAGTGAAAAATATTAGCTCAGGATAGGGATGTATGGAGAGCTTATGTCCTTGTGAACCTACGGGTTCTATAGTGCCACTGAATTGGTTAATTAGTTAGACCCAATTTCCTCACTGACCCCATACCATAGGCTATGGTAGTTAATGCCCATATACTGCGGAAATTCTATGAGAAAAATGTCTTCCTCATAGAAACTTCAATCTGCATACGACTTGTTCTAAAACAATCCATGATGTCTAAGGCAGCTGGAATATAATCCAGGACCAAAAAAAAATCATTAGGCATAAATATCAACATAAAATTAAGAATATTTTTATACTAATAAGGGCTGCTTCAGGAAATAAAAATATACATATTGGTATTTCTGAAGTATTTCGGTTTATGTCTATTCGAAATTTGTTTCAACGAAATATCAGATCTTACTTGAATCAAAAGTTTACAATAAATTTGATCTTTTCAAAATGTTCACATGAAACCTGCATCACATGGCTAATGGTTAAATATATAAATTGCATTTTTTATTTCCAGATATTGGTACATGCACTACGTGGATCAATGGTTTTCTCCTGGACTTCAAGTGTTTCAGAAAATCAACCAAGAAAAGTAAGTCTAATGTAAATTATCTTCACAGACAAAAAGTTCTAATTAAAGTTGCAATTCTCCGCGCAATGGAGTAAAAAGTATAAATAAATAAAAAGCACGTTTAATATTTAGGGTTGAAATTGTCCAGAAGTTAGATGAATTGCAAACTGAGTATTTCGAGACAGGACACTAATGGCCGGATATTCATATTTCAGGCCTACGACATCTTGAATTTAAGAGAGGCCAGCTCGTTAAAACTTCTAAAAAAATGTTCACGTGCCATAATTTGAGGAGACGGCTTTGAATCCAGTGGTACCAGTCAACTTTCCCAAGAAATGCAAACTTCGAAGATTACATTATGTATATTAGGCTACTCCGACCATGGTACCTTTACCTTGTGATGGAGTGACTTGTGTGCTTAAATGATCCCGAGAGCTATGTCGGCGGTAGCATTGCTGCCGATAGGGTTACCCATGCCGGACTGGTCGAAGGTGATAAGCCAGACAAAAAAAAAAGTACCTTGGTCGAAAGAGTGATGATCTTTCACCATAAAAAATAAAACCGTCAAGAAATGCGGACATGAGTTCAACTGGGATAAAATTTTCCGGAGGTCAAATAGTCCCCCATTCGGTTCTCCGGGCGGGGACTACTTCAGGGAACCCATGCCAAAGGCTCAAACATAGGGACATGCTCCTAGGAACATGGAATGTTAGGACTTTATACAATAGCGGAGCGCTAGAGGTATTAACTTGTGAATTAGATAAATCACCCTTAGATATTAGACCAAGAATGAGGTGGGAGAATAACACTATGATTTGAGGGAAGTAGATTATACAGGGAAAAATTGGCTCAGAATAGGGATGTATGGAGAGCTTATGTTCGCGCGGCCATGAACCTATGGGTTCGATAGTGCCAGTGAGTTATTGTTATATTAGGTTACTGAGGAAGCGATAAATACCTATCAATAATCTAGGCCTACTATAAATATAGTATTAAAATTGACAAATATTTTAAGTTGGTGATTTAAATATTGATTAACTGACATATTAGTTTATTATAACTTATTATTTTTCTTTCTACATTTTTTGCACCTAGGCTACATTAGATAGGGGCTGTCTACCGAACAATTTAACTTGTCTTTCTTATGTGTATTTTATTATTTAATTTTTAATTTTCATTAACATCGTTATGTTATCGATCTTACTCCTACAGATATTACATTAATTGTCAACATTTTATGTAGGTTTTAATATTAGGTTTAATTGTGATCGCTTTATTCTAATGTAATATATGCTTGTCCTGAAAATGTATTTGTGACTATTGATTCCCTCTCAAAATACTCAATTTTCAGTTCTCTCATCCGTATATTTTTATCCTAAAGATGCTTGTATAATCGTTATTAGTTACGATAATTTCCTGGAATTAAAAAAATATATATTTATTAGAGGATTTATTAGAATCAGACCCTCAATATATCGATGAAATTAAAACATCTAAAAGATAAATTACTATACCTATGTAGGTAATTCTTATATTAAATCGCTCTTAAAATTAACAAATTAAAATCAAATTCGAATAGGATTTGATCAGACTATTTCACTATGAAAATAATCTATAAAGATTAGCATTATTAAATTTGATATGATGGTCAAGATGGTATTCGGGAACTATTGAACCCTGGTTTCCTGAAATCTTAACATGTGGGGAAAACCCTGAAAAAAATCTCACCCAGGAAACTTGTTTCTGATCGGGAATTAAAACCAATATTCGCCATCGTCATGGAGTAATGAACCAATTACAATATATTTGTTTTGAGAAAATAATGGATTTGTAACACACGATGTATAAGATATATTTATTGTATTTACCACAAGAAATTAAATTCTTAAAACCTGAGCACTTACATGGCTTCCACTTTTTTTTAGAACCTAATGGTTGGATAGAGATTGATAAGTTTGTTTTATCTCATTTTAATTTTTTTGCAACTAAAAAACAAAATTGAAATTTTGACAAATATACTTTGTACTTTTTTTTTTTTCAGAAATTTGACCTGAGTCCAACATTAGACCTACTTACATGAAGATGACAACACTCCTCACTTTTCCTGTGCTCTGTCTGCTGCTCACGTGCCGGATAGTGAGAATAGGATTCGCCAACGCTCGATCACAGGACATCCGTGAGTGGGGCTGAGGCCCACATACGAGTATATATATTTTTTAAATTCAATAATTCAATTCTCCCCATGTATTCACTACAGGAAGTGCTGATACCGTAGGCCTGCTTGTATGTTTAAATAAGTAATTTTAAGAAGCATTTGAAAGTCTATTTCTAAAATATATGATGTCCGAAAAAGATTCTTACCTTTTACAGCAAAATATGCTCTGTTCTCTCAATGCGATGTGATTTTTATTAGGAATATTCCACAATACAGTGTTTTTCCTTCAACTCAAAATGATTTGACGCCAGAGGTTCCTGTCTAAAGCATCTTCTTCCCCTCAAATCTCTAGCTTCCATATTTCTCCTCACTCCATCTATCCAACGCTTTCTAGGTCTGCCTCTTCCACTTCTTCCATTAGCTTTCCAATTAAGAATCTTCTTCGGTATTCTCTCTTCTTCCATTCTTATGAGTGTCCATACCATTTCAAACGTTTTTCTTCAATTTTTCCTAATACTTTTTTTTTCAACTTGCATAATTTTCGTTATTATGGGGTTGTTAGTCCCCCATGCGCCTCCCTAAGTGGTGGATGGGGGAAGCTTCCCAGATATGAGTAGTATCGGGGAAATGAAATACCCGAGGTGAACCAAAACTAATAGCTACTGCCTTGTAGTTCAGTGTTGGTTCACTGAAGTCTAGAGGAAGACAATCTTGATTACAAATTACCTGGTCCTCCAGGTTAGGGGTTTTAGCAATTGGGCCAGCTCCTCATTCTACTGAAAAATATACAATGCTGCAAAACCTAAAGAGAAAAATGCCGGACGGAATTACCTACAACGAATTAGCAGTAAAAGATTAATGCGATCTGATAATATATATATCATTTTATTACCTTATAAAACGAAATATTTGTGATTAACACACGTGGACTGAGCACAATAGTCAGCTGGTAGATTAAGGATCTTCTAGGACTATCGTACCATGAAGTTATATGTTTTTAAGTTCAACCAGCCCAAATCAGCAATATATATATATATATATATATATATATAATATATATATATATATATGTCCACCGCTGTGGTCTCGAGGTAGCGTGTTGCCTTGTCACGCAGCGGGCCCGCGTTCGATCCCCGGTCGGGGCAGTTTTTCTGGGTGAGGTTTTTATCGGGGTTTTTCCTCACCTGTAAGACAAATGTCAGGAAAACTTTAAGGCCCAAACGGTCCCCGAAATCATATGGCCATCATCATTGTTATCATTATCATCATCATCCTTCACCGGTGTGGAAAGCAACGGGAAGCTACCACACCCACAATTCCCTAGTAAAGCTGCAAGCATTACATGAAAATGCTATGATTGCAGTGAAGGACCTGCCTTCGGGCAGAATTACTATGGATGGATATATATATATATATATATATATATATATATATATATATATATACCCGGGTACGTTGCTACGCCTAAATAAATGAAACATGAAAGGTTAAATTGTAGTCTATGGTATACGCTGAGACGAACCAAATATGGCGATTGCTAGTCAGTTTTTAATTTCGGATTTCAGGTAAACCTCCACTTCTAATTATCGGATTTATTTTATTTTCGGATAATACCTACCTCGATTTATTTTAATAGGGTAAACTGAGTTTCGCTGTGAAACATCGAAAATTGTGACCGCTAGAGTGATTTTTTGAATTTCGCTTCAGGTGAACGCCTATACCTAACGGTATTAGAGGCTCCAATTCTGAATCTGAACCATCGAGGGACCCAATCAGACACATACACACATTTTCATCAAAATCGGTCCAGTCATTTAGGCAGTTTTTAATTTCGGATTTCAGGTAAACCTCCACTTCTAATTGTCGGATTTCGCTCATTTTTGGATAATACTTACCTCGGCTTATTTTAATAGGATCTGAGTTTCGTTACGAAACATCCAAAAATTGTGAACGCTGAAAGATTTTTAAATTTTCACTTCAGACTTAACTGTTATTATATCTGGTTTCCAATAATGATTATGTAGCACACTGTTATTTGCTCTTCTCCATTCGCCTGTCCATCTATCTTTGATTCATTTGTTTTTCTTAAGAACTTTATTCTCAAATATATTTAATTGATATATATATATATATATATATATATATATATATATATATATATATATATATATATATATATATATATACACATTATCACATAACCGGTTTAATTTCAATTTTTTTTACTTCCATTTTTATTCTCATTCCTAGATTCTGGACAGTCACCTTTGAACCACCTTGTATTGACACGTATTATACTGTTCGCCACTTTTCTTCCCACATCTTACCACTCCCTCTCTGCATCTGTATATCGCTACATTACATTCATTTCTGACACTGATGTGGGCTTCTTAAGGAACCGCAAGTCTGAATGTAAAGGCCTCTGCAACATTTAACCAACCTTCATCCATCCAAGAAATACCTTAATTGCCTGCTAGATGTCTCATTGAGGCGATGTGATAACCACAAGCCACTCGTTGTCATCTGTAGGTAAACAATCGTAACTAAAATAAATTGCTTGCTTATACCCAGAGAAGGGATAATATCGAGACAGTTAAAAAATATTGATGGGCCATCCATATGGAAGATGAAATGTTGGAAGACCTAAAGCTAGGTGGATGGATGGATGGAGTTTTGGAAGATGTCCAAAGTCTTAAAATTTAAAATTGGTGGACAGTTATCAGGAATAGAGAGGTCTGGAGGAGAGTTCTTAGGGAGGTTGTGACTAGACCCGGAATATTACGTCAAATATGATGATGATGAAATTAGGTTGGTTAAGAAACTTTCGCTAGGGAGCATCCGTGTCCCCACGTTGGAGTATGGTTTATATAGAGGAAGTTCGGGTAATGTGGACCATTCGGTTTGAGTGGACCCTGTTAATATCTTATTTAATCGGCAATGTCCTCGAACAGAAAATATTTTAATTTCTTCCCCTAATCAACTTTCACGTATTCAATGCCAGTTTCTTTTATACTTTGTGCGAAGAAGGGTTTATTTGTGATATTTATGAAAACGACTAGTTCTAAGGTTTTTCAAGCTAAGGATTAATTCTCCAGCCTCATGGGCTAGTGGTCAGAGTTCCTGACTACTGTTCATGAGGTCCCGGGTTCGATTCCCGGTCAAACCATAGGAATTTTTCCTTAAAGGGAATTATTCCTGTGGTTGCCCATGGTCTGGAATTTAGGTTAAGTTTAGGTTAAGAACTCTCCTGGCACTTCATCGTCATTTATCACCCATCATATCATCGGGGTAACGTAACTCCGCCTTTTAGGTGCCCCAACCTAACAAATTGATTACAATTCTGCCAATGCTAGGGAAGAAAGCCAGAAATGTCATAAAAGACAACCTGGTGACATTAGACAAAATATAAATATTGAAAAATCTCCTAAATATATTATGTAGATGCTGTTTTAATATACTGACGGGTTCGGTTTGATATTATGTAACATGGCGGCTGTATAAAATAATTAAACATAACAAATGAATTCGATTAATGTGGACTCTCCACGAGGCGGTTAAAGTGGGCCTGGGTGCACTTTACACGAATACGTATATTTTATTAAAGAGGATGCTATAAGTAAAAACCATGCACTTAATTAATTTTATTTAATATCCTTGTAATTTTACTAAACCCAAATCGCTGTCTGCAGATGAATGACATGTGAATATTATAATCAACAATAATTTTTCAAAATATTAAATAAATATCAACACTTTTTAATTACGATCAGCCAGAAGTATTTTCAGATTAATTTGTGCCTGTCTATATAAACTAATAGAGTAAATAAACTTAAAAATAGTCTAAAAGCTAGGATGGACTCTGGGGTCCACTTTACCCGAATATTGAGTTTAAAGTGGACCTTTCTTGTAATGTAAAAAAGTTTATGAATTATGAAGATGTTTCCATATTTTAATAAAATAACAATGCTATTTGATATTTATAACACTAATGATAATCATAAGTAATGCCACGAGTGATTTCCAAATTATCGATAAATTCACGACTCACGAAGTGAGCCGTGAATTTATCCAGAGAATTTGGAAATCAAGAGTGGCATTTGTTAGGACTATTTAACGAATAAAATTAAGCTGTTTACTCACAAATCATTATTTAACTATAGTTATTTCAAAATATTTATATATTTAATGTAAACGGCGATGTTTGAAAACAAATGAAAACGATTGGTACGCTTCATCTGCTTCTCTTGTTTATCACTGCAACCAGATCATACTATTTATTGCCAAAGGAACGCAATATTCTAAGAATGCTCTCTAGTGGAGAAAAAATGAAACACATCAAACTGTATATTAATTCATTTCTGATGTCGTATGATGCAAATATGACAATTATATTTTTCTGGATTATTACCTGGGAAAAATACATTTAAGAAAGTGCAAACAGTGGTTTCTTTTTTTGGTGGTATAACCAATTGCTACAAATGTTTTTATATTAACTCCTGCAAGCACTATGTGTTGACATACATACACTATATATACAATCTGGTAGCCGTATTTCTTATAGGATCAGTCACTGCAAAATAATGATCAGACCTGTTCAGAATATTAAAAAGGTGGACCTTTCTTTAATATGGTAAATTTAATATTGATAAATATTTGGTGAAACACGACTGTAATTGGTTGTAAAACAGAAATCATTGAAACGTGATTGGTCATTGACTTCCATTTGGGGCATGAGTTAAATAGTCACTGTAATTAAACAAAATTCAAATCTCTTAATTAAAAGAAGAAAAAATACAAATTCAAAATGGGGGTCCACATTACCGGAAGTTCCTCTACTTACTGACACCAATAGAAAAATCATTCAATTTTTGACAACCTTACATCATCCAAGCAGCGTTTCGTTGTAATATAAATACCCGGATGGCTACTTTCCATAAAACTGTGGTTAGCGATGTAAATATTCTGCCTGACGTAGGGTTCATTAAGCTAATCTCTCCCAGAGGGTGTCTTCTTAAATCTCCTCCATCACAATCGGAGGTTGACTAAAGGAAATAGGAAAGAATATGTTAAATACTAGTGCATTCGATAAGTAAAAGCAACACTGCTGTAACATCACATTTTTTTAGGTTATTTGTGACATTATGAACTTAATTTATAGTCTCCTGCCAAGTCAACGATATGTTTCCAATCCTTGGAAGATGGAGCACTTCAACTTGCAGCACCTTTTCTGAATATCTCTCTCATCTGATCGATCTAGAACTTTCTGGATATCAACTCTTGATTGAAATCGAATGCATCTTAGAGGTTCTTTGATCTTTGAGATTAAGTTATAGTCACAAGGACACCTGTCTGGATGTTTGGGTACTTCCCAATTCCACCTTGTAAACAAATTCTATGGACATATTTTTTTTAGGGCGGTATTACTTACTAAATGTGATAAACAGTAAATGCTTTCACAAAATATTGCTAATTCAAGACTTTCAATATTACAGATTTATACAACAAAGACTGATCAAGCAACATACCACAAGATTACAATGGTCACCACTAAGATCGCTGATTTACAACAGTGTTGCCATTACTTATCGAATATAAATAAATATCCTCAACTCGTGTCCAACTCAGGGTCGGGTCGAGGGATGAGATGAGATGGACCCCTTATATAGATGTATGTGAATGACAAGGATGCCTGACGCTGCCCTAGTAAATTAAAATCAACTTGTTTAATGTTTCAGACTTGCATAGACATCCTCGAAGTGGTGGTTACCCTAAATTTCCACTGAACACCTACGTACCAGATGCGTGCGGGACTAGAGATGTCACACATGAACCAGTGCGTCCTGGATACGCGACTGCTAAGATAGTCGGCGGGTCTGTCGCACCTTATGGGGCATATCCATGGCAGGTAAGACATTGCTTATCGAATTCATACAGGTTCGAAGTAATATAGGAGCCTAATTGTGCAGTTTTAGGTATGAATTATTTGTGGTAAATAGGCCTACAATGAAAATGGCTTACCGGTACTCAAATCTATGGATTTCTCAATAAACATTTTGTACAGAAAAAAAATTGGTGTATTATTTTATGAGTTCCGCGCCGTAGCAGAGTGGTTAAGGCAAGATGCCTTTGCGCAGATCTTCGGGATTTGCGCTGGTTCGTCTCCCCACGGGGAAGACATTTTTCATTGAATTTCAGCCAGTATGTGACCGGTGCCCATCCAACATCGTGAGGAATTTGGGCAGTTACAATAAGTAGCGACTCCAGGTTCAAGAAACCAGCCCCTACATGCCACCCCTACACTGGCTGAATGATCGTTCACGTATGTGATTAACACACGTGGATGTGAGGCCAGCAGCCGGAAGGCAAGTCAAGGGCCTTCTAGGCCTGTCTAGCCATTGAGTTTTACGGAATGAAGGTGAGTACTTGTCTGATTTTCACATGGAATATGTGAAGTTCGCCAACTTTTTCCTTTGGTATTTTTTGACCCCATATATGTTTTAGCACATTGTTTTCTTGATTTTCTGGATTATCTTAAATTTGCTATTATTTTATTTAACGGGGCTCTTTAACAGCTAAGATAATTAGCGTTAAATTAAAATCTGGACGTGAGAGGGAATATAAATATTGTTCAGATGTCTCATTGTCAGACTTGAGGTTCTTCTACTGCTTCTGCACTTCCTGGATTAGGCATTAGTTGCCTGTTCCGTCTTCACTAAAATATCTAAGACCATCTCTTCCGGGGACGTCCGATATCTCTTCTTCCTCTCGGAAAATAATGTAAGATTTTATTTGGTAATCTACTTTCTTCCATTCTTTCCATTGAATCTTGTTGTTACTCGTAAATATATTTTCTTTCATGGAGTAAATCTATAGTTCTTCACGGATATCCTCGTTTCTTATTTGGTCCATTCTAGTGCATCCTTTTACTCTTCTTAAGAATTTGATCTCTGCTAGGTTCTTCTATGTTCCCCATATTCAGGAACCCATACTCAGTATTTTTACGCCCTAAAAAACGTGACAACGGTTGAGGTTGAAACCGCGAACTTCGGAACCAGGGGCGAGCATGACAACCAATAGACCACCAGGACTGACGGTCTTGTTAAAAAAAATAAATTTCAATAGTTCTTAATTTATAATAAAAATGCTAGGAAATAAATAATTTAATTTTTAATTTTAACAATTAAGCTTACTTATTCCTTCAATTCTATAATTATTACTTCACTACATTTCATTTTTTTTAAGTCGGCCAAGGTGGACTAATGGTTATGTTATTTGCCTCTAATACCGAGGGACGCGGGTTCAAACCCGGCTGTGGTCGATGGATTTTTTAGGATGGAAAAATCCAAGGAACAAAAGTCCTCCAGGAGGGACTTTAAGCCGTGGGTCCCGAGTCTGAATATTTTCAGGCTCGTAAAAGATCCTTAAGCCTGAATAAAAGGCCTTCAAGCAAAATTTGCCGAATATTCCCAACCTAGTATTGTCTTGGTTTATGAGGCGGAACGCTGATTCCGGGCCACTCAATGCCATCGATCCGAAAACAAGTGTAACTAAATTAGTATGGTTGAATTTCTCTCCTGTAGGCGGAGAACGCCCAAGTCTAGCCGAGAGACAACAAGGGCTTATAAAAAAAAGTTCCTTTTCTATGATATATATGGGTTGTTTATTTTTCTCACTCTTTAAACAATTCAAGATTCCTGTGATTGGTTGTAACGTGATGTCATATAAATGTGCTTCATTCTCATGTTTTCATTTTATTTCTAACTGTTAAGATTAAATTACAGCTCTGCATAAATCATAATAAAAATCAACTGTACCATAAATCACAAACACTTAACCACCATCAAATTTGCTACTCAATGTGTTTTGTAAAAATGTAAATAATTTTCATACTTGATAACTCATGTAACATCAAACAAAATTATAACTCTACCGATCAGTTTGGCTCACATAAAACTCCATGGCGCGACAGGCCTAGAAGACCCTTGGTGTACCAGCTGGCCTCATATCCACATGTGTTAATAACATAGGTAGACGATCATGCAGCCAGTGTAAGGGTGACATGTGGTCAGCATGTCGGGTCCCCCAGCTGTTATAGCTGGTTTTCTCAACCTGGAGCCGCTACTTATTGTAGCTACCCAAATACATCATGATGCTGGATGGGCACTGGTCGCATATTGGCAGAAATTCAATGAGAAAATGTCTTCCCCCATGGGGACTCGAACCAGCGCAAGTCCCTAGCTCTGCGACAAGGCTTCTTGCCTTAACCACTCGGCTACGGCGCGGAACTTGGGCTCACATAAAGACCCTCAAATTAAGCTCAAGAACAATTTTTGATTTCAAACGTATTGTGAATATTATTGGTATTAAAATTAACAGTACTTCATGTTCAAAACGCATTAAACCCGATAATAAAATTGAAACCCTTAGAAGCCAGGGGGTACAAGTGACAAATAGCTAATTTTGGGGTTAAGTGTAGATTTTAGTAGTTCAAGCAGATACAAATCTGAGTGACCAATGGATACAATAAAAATATGTCTAGTCCTGAAATCTAGTGGCTGAAAACAAAACTGCTAAACACAATCACATATTTATTAAGTGTCTCAACTTTTGAACATCATTTACTGAAAACTGAACTTTTGTTACTTATATCCTTTGACTTCTAAGGGTCTCAATTTTGCTATAATTCTACTTCAGGAGTGTATTGGATTTCGAAATAATTATTAAGGAATAGAGAAATATTTATGTAAAAAATGAAACAATGGTCTCTTTATTTTGGTCAACTCCGATCCCAGTTTCCAATTCACGAAACTTCTTCTTCTTCCTTTCCAGGATTAGGTCAATGCGACCTGTTCCGGTCTCAAGTCCATCGTTTCCTTGGCCGTCCCAAAGATCTTTTTCCATGTGGTTTGTAGGTGATCTTTTTTGGTAATCTTGTATTGTCCATTCTATCTAAATGTTCTTTCCATTGGTATTTGTGCTCGTCTAGTTTATCGACTATTGAAAATAACTCCAGTTCATTTCTTATTGATTCATTGTGTAATCTATCCATGCGTGTACATCCTTTTACGGATCTTAAAAATTTAATTTCAGTGGCTTGAATGTGTGAGATGTCTTTTTTTTGTAAGTACTCAAGATTCAGATCCATATAAAAAACAGGAACAGGCATGATTTTATAAAATCTGAGCTGAGTTTCTCTTCGAGTCTTTCGGAGGATTCTTCTTATGGTGCCACACATCATTTGATATCGGTTTAATTTATTATGTATATCCGAATCGTAGCTATACGTTATACTGAACCAAGATAGTTAAAGTGTGCTATCTGTTCTATTATTTCATTATTGATTACTATTTTTGCTCTGACTGGCACTTTGCCCTGAAAAGCCATAATTTTAGTTTTTCAAGTTGAGACTCTAAGATTATATATAGAGTCCTAATTGTTTCAACATGTAAATGGCTCTTTGTAAATCATCCTCTGACTTCTGTATAATTACAGATCGTCTGTATACATTAAAATATTCGTATACATTTCCTTATTAATTTGTATTCCTATTGGACACAAAACAAAATGCCAAATCAAGATGATTCAAATGTTCTCATGGCGTGACTTTTGTGTGTGTCCTTAGGTTGAGATCAAACAGTATAGACCAGGACCGCGACAATATGAACATCACTGTGGGGGAGCTGTGGTAGGACCACGACTGGTGCTCACCGCAGCCCACTGTCTACAAAATGAAGAAATTAACCAGTTGAGGGTAGTGGTGGGTGACTACAATCTTCAGATTGCAGACCAACATGAGAAAAGTTTCAGAGTTGAAAAGATGTTGGTACATCCAGACTTCAGAAAATGTGAGTCAAGAAAATATATTATCTATAGCAGCGGTTCCCAACCTTTTTCGACTCGCGAAACCTTTCCACACCGATCTGAGTTGGGTGAACCACTGACTTTTAAATATACATATAGTAAACTTACATTAAATTTAATTCCAAGCAAAACCTTTATAACCTTAAATTAACTTGACCCTTAACCTACTCAGGGATTCGTGGTAAATATTAATTTATTGTTGAAATGATGTGATAAATTCCCGATGTTACACATATGGCAGCCTAAAATTCACAATTATTGACAAATTTGCAAATTAGATATATTCCAACTTAAATTCTACCCCCTATGTAACAAGGGACGTTATAGGGTTAATTTAATTATAAAATGATAATAATAATAATAATTATTATTAAGTCGCAGAAATGAAGAACAATTAATACGCCTAACCTCGAAACCCGCCATTGCGGAAAAATTTGGCCGAACCACAGGTTGGGAAACGATGATCTATAGCAGCGATTCCCAACCATTTTCGACTCGCGAACCCCTTTCACAACGATTTGAATTGGCCGAACCACTGACTTTTAAATATACATATACAGTAGACATACATAAAATTTAATTCCTAGGAAATAACAATAATAATAATAATAATAATTATTATTATTATTATTATTATTATACCGCAGAAATGAAGGAAACAATAATAGGCCTAACCTTGAAACCCGCCATTACAGAAAAGTTTTGGCGAACCTCTTGATATATTTTCCGAACCCCTGGGGGTTCGCGAACCACAGGTTGGGAAACGATGATCTATAGAATACAAGTTCGATTTCTTGGCAAACAGATGTTGAAGTGGGTGAATTATTTCACGTCATATAAGAGGGGACTCTAAGAAACACTTATCTATTCTACAGTGTTCTGCCCGGGCAGGTCTTTCACTGAAATCATAGCATTTCCATGCTGTGATTTACAGCTTTACTAGGGAATTATAGGTGTGGTAGCTTCCTGTGGCTTTCCACACCGGTGAAATGATAAGGATGATGATGATTTTCGGGGACCGTTGGGCCCTAAGCTTTCTGACATTTGTCTTACAGGCGAGTAAAAACCCCGAAAAAACCTCACCCAGGAGCCTGTCCCGACCACGAATCGAACCTGGGGCCGCTGCGTGATAAAACAGCACGCTACCTCGAGACCACAGCGGTGGACAAACACTTATCAATGGCTTGAATTCTCCGTCCCGTGGCGCGGTCTAGCTGAGAACCAGCAACATGCCACACTATAATTATGTTCTTAAGCCCGAAAAGACCTTGTAATATTGATTGTTAGGTTACATTCTACAGTCAACTTTTATAAGATTCATTATATGTTCCGTTGAGGTATTATTCAAAATTAAAGTAAACGGCTTCCAATATAAAACCGGACCGGCCTCACGGGGTTTCACCCGTCAGGCAGCGCTCTCTCCTCGTCCGCATTTCACTCTGCCAGCCGCTCGTCCTTGAACTAGTCAGTTTACTATCTTTCGACAAGATGAGACGTCAGCTGACATTAGAGCAGCGCATTTATGTGTGTAAATGTTATTATAAATACGAATCAGCTCGTCGCGTTCGCGTGTATAAAATTATAGAATATTTACCTAAAAGGTCCATCTCCTCAACTTTATTGGTTATTTAACTGTAGCGCTTTCGGGACTATCAGCAGGATTCAAAACTGGTGTTTCACTGAAGATCTGGTAGAGGGGGTTACACGTACTAGGTGCGTTTTCGTTTATCAAATGGTCGTCGTTATTAACTGCTTTCAAAATTTCCATCTCCTCGAGTACGTTCATGCTTCGCTGGATTATTTTCTCTGTGCATTACTGTTAGGGTGTTTTCAATATCTAACATGCGATGTCCTTCATGGATAACGTTATCCTTGAAGGGCATCGCATGTTAGGTATTGAAAATACCCTAATAGTAATGCACAGAGATAATAATTCAGCGAAGATAGACGTACTCGAGGAGATGGAAATTTTGAAAGCAGTTAACAACAACGACCATCTGATAAACGAAAACGAACCCAGTACGTGTAACCCCCTCTACCAGATCTACAGTGAAACACCAGTTTTGAATCCTGCTGATGATGGGACTAGTCCCGAAAGCGCTACAGTTAAATAACTAATAAAAAATTGAGGAGACGGACTTTTTAGGCAAATATTCCATAATTTTATACTTTAATTACATTCTACAGGGTGTCTGATAAGTCACTATTTTCAAACAGTTAACATTTCCAGCCTTGAGCTTATCTTTCATCCAGAGACACACTCCATGTCATTGTGTGGTTAAGAAAGTATGTACGTATCGATTCCCGTCGTATCATGTAAGACCCGGGTGATATGGAATATCCGAAAGGGAAGGGAGAAGTGAAACTAACAAGAAACTGTCAACAATTGCATGCCGAAGCCAACTTTGAAATTTATCCCAGAGAAACGTTGTGATGTAACAAGGCCGTATATAAAAAAAAAGCCGTAATCGAAGCTAAAATTGAGCAATGACAGCCCGCTGTACGGAGCATATAGACTCCTGCATGACTAAGAGCGAAGTGGAGTAAGGCGGGACATACCACGGACGACGGATAGTGAGAATTATCCAATATGCCAATTCAGGAGTTGTATTACTTATAGTTTAAATGAGAGTTTTGGCGCTGGATTTTAATGCCTTGCAGTTATAAACGGTAGATTTTTTGTTGACACGGCATTGGTTTTCTGGAAGAAATTTCAAGGTAGGTTTCAACATGCAATGATTGGCAGTTTCCTTGTAAAAATAAGAAATAAATTTTATTTATTATTATTATTATGATTATTATTATTATTATTATTATTATTATTATTATTATTATTATTATTATTGGTGGCTCGTTGGCGCAAGCGGTTAGACGCTCACCTCTCACCGCTGGGGTCCCGAGATCGAGTCTCTGTCACTCCATGTGGGTTTCGTGGTGGACGAACGGAGCTTGGACAGTTTTTTCTTGCGGTTTTCTCCTGCTACAATTTCATTCCACCATTTCTCCATACTCGTCTCATCCATTTCATTTCGTTCATCTGCCCCCATCATGGCACGTCAGGCGTCATCGGCCGGCACCCTTCATTCATAGACCTCTATATAAGGGGCTCATCCCTCGATCCAACTCTGAGTTGGACACGAGTTGAGGATGTTTTATTATTATTATTATTATATAGGAAAAAAATATATATAATAACAATTCCCGCAGACTGCGATCGGCAGGACATGTGCACGACTGGGGAATGAAAGAGGGGCATCGAAGCTTCTTGTAGGAAAACCAGAAAGAAAATGCCCAGTTGGTAGACCAAGAATGAGGTGGGAGAATAACATTAAATATGATTTGAGGGTAGTATATTATACAGGGAATGATTGGAAAACATTAGCTCAGGATAGGGATGTATGGAGAGTTTATGTCCGCGCGGCCATGAACCTATGGGTTCGATAGAGCTAGTAAGTGAGTTATTATTATTATTATTATTATTATCATCATCATCGTCATAGAAGACATTTGTAAGATTTGTGGTTATAAACATGTTCTTTTTTTTTCAGACGGTCCTTATAGTAACGACATAGGACTAATCAAAGTAGGTGCTCTGAGTGACGGAGGAATACACTTCAATTCCCACGTGAAGCCCATCTGTTTGCCCGAATTGCAAACGAAAAGCGCAGAAGGATCTTGGTGTTCTGTTACAGGCTGGGGAGCGCAGAAACGTAAGTTATTGTAAACCTGAACGTTCATTATATTATTTTTGGTCTGGACATCTTACCTCAATATTAATGTTGATTTGTTCTTGGACATGTTTCAAAACAATTCTCTGTTTTATCTTCAGCTTTCCCAGACTGAACGTTCATATTTAATTATGCTAGGCATTCAAATCACAGATAAAACAGAACACGAAAACCAGTTAAAATACTTGGATGTTCGCGGATGTTCCGTCAATTACAGGAACTTCAGGTAATGTGGGCACCTATTTTGAATTTGTTGTTTTCCTTCTTTTAGTTAAGGAATTTGAATTTTGTTTAATTGCAATGATTATCATTAGTGTTATAACTATGAAAAAGCATTGTTATTTTATTCAAATATGGAAACATCTTCATAATTTATAAACTTTTTTACATTTTTACATTAGAAAGGTCCACTTTAACCTCCATATTCGGATAAAGTGGACCGCAGAGTCCATCCTAGCTTTTAGTATATTTTTAAGTTTATTCACTCTATTAATTTATACAGACAGGCAGAAATAGTTCTGAAAGTATTTATGGCTGATCGTAATTAAAAAGCGTTGATATTTATTTAACGTTTTGAAAAATTATTGTTGATTATAACATTCACCGTCATTCATCTGCAGACAGCGACGATTTTTGGGTTTAGAAAAATTACAAGGATATTATATAAAATTAATTAAGTGCATGGTTTTTATAGATAGCAACCTCATTGATAAAATATACGTATTCGTGAACCGCCTCGTGGAAGGTCTACATTAACCGAATTCCTTTGTTATGTTTAATTATATTATACAGCTGTCATGTCACGTAATACCAAACAGCATCTATATAACATATTTACGAGATTTTTTTCAATATTTATAATAATCAATAGCAGAAATTAAGAATTGATTCTTAGCTTCAAAAACTTCTAAAATCGTATTTTCATAAATATCATAAATAAACCCTTCTTCGCACAAAGAATAAAAGAAACTGACCTTGAACATGTCAAAGTTAATAAGGGGAAGAAGTAAAAATATTTTCTGTTTGAGGGCAGCGCCAATTAAAGAAGACATTATAGGGTCCACTCAAACCGAAGGGTCCACATTACCCGAACTTCCTCTACTTAGTCACCACAAGGTGCAAACGTAAATCTACAGTCCTTGTTACAGGCACAACTGTGTTATAGCCTATGCTCTTGGAAAACTTTCGCTCCAATAACACTAAAAAAGGGTTACATTAACTAATAGATAAATTAATAAAAAATGCCCAGTTGGTAGACAAAGAATGAGGCGGGAGAATAACTTAACCATGATTTGAGGGAAGTAGATTATACAGGAATGACTGGAAAATATTGGCTCAGGAATGGGATGTGTGGAGAGCTTATGTCCGCGCGGCCATGAACCTATAGGTTCGATAGTGCCAGTGAGTTATTTAGTCAGCCAGTTAGTTACTGAATGCGCTTTACAGCGTGAAAGAAACTCATACGCAGCCAAATAATAAACTGAATTTAATAAGTATTTGGGCACGCCGTAGCGTAGTGGTTAAAGCAACACACTACAAGCCGGAAGGTCGAGGGTTCGAGTCCCGGTTAGGTCAGAATTTAAAACTGACCCAAACCTTCTGGCGGCACTATGGCCCTGAGGTCGACTCAGCCTCTAACGGAAATGAGTACCAGACGCTTGTTCTGGAGGTAAAGGCGGCCGTAACGCAGGGCTGACAACCAGGCTGATATCAAGTGCCGATTGTCCAGAAAAAGGGGAGCCTTAACATCCTACTTCCTCAAGGGCCTCCTGAGGTCTTTAGTGGGATCACTCACTTTGCCTTATCCTATATGATGATTAATGCAAATTTTCCGTTCAGTAAACTTGAAAATACACATTTGAGAGGTTTTCTGAGAAAATATTCGAGCTAACATAATCCACATGAGACTACAACATGTAAACAATTAAATTATTATTCATATATATCCTCAACTCGTGTCCAACTCAAGGTCGGATCGAGGAATGAGATGAGATGAAGCCCCTATATTTATAGAGGTCAGTGAACTACAAGGGTGCCGGCCGACCACTCCTGACGCACCGTCACAGGGGCGGATGAATGAAATGAAACGAAATGGATGAGATGAGTACGGATGAATAAAATTTGTGGCAGGGGAAAACGGGAGAAACCCCTAGAAAAACCTGCCCAGCTCCGTTTCGTCCACCACGAAACCCACATGGAGTGACTGAGACTCGATCTCGAGACTCCAGCAGTGAGAGGCGAGAGTCCAACCCTTTGCGCCACGGAGCGCTCAATTACAATTGAGGCGGTTAACATCAAATGAGTGCAAGTGCAAGTTTTACAATATTGAGAAAAACAACTATAGTCCAGTTCTGGTAACTGTAGCCGTCTTGGTTAAACGAAAGGAGCGTAGCATGTGGGAACATTGCCGATGGGAGAGGGAACTAGTAGCCATGCAAAGAAAAAAAATTGTTATAAAAACAACGCTATTCTATAACGAACACTTCAAACTTATTAGACATCTAAACTATTCACTGTCCCGCGCCGTAGCCGAGTGGTTAAGGCAGGAAGCCTTGGCGCAGAGCTACGGGACTTGCGCTGGTTCAAGTCTCCACGGGGGAAGAAATTTTCTCATGGTATTTCGGCCAGTATGGGACCGGTGCCCACCCAGCATCGTGAGGCATTTGGTATAGCTACAATAAGTAGCGGCTCCAGGTTCAGAAAACGAGCTATAACGGCTGGGGGACTCGACATGCTGACCACACGTCACCCCTACACTGGCTGATGATCATCTACCTTTGTGATTAACACATGTGGATGTGAGCCAGCAGCCGGCTGGTAGGCTAAGGGCTTTCTAGGCCTGTCGTGCCAGGAGTTAATTAAACTATTCACTAACACAGAACAAGTAGATAAGAAAATTCAACGTGTAAATTATTATGTTTTCAAAACTGAGGGTAGTTGCTGGCAATACATGCAACTCGCCCTCCCTCTTACCGCACCTTACACCCCTCAAATACGGCTAAAGAAGCCAGAACTGCACAGTAGAGTGACGAGGTTATCGGTATCAGACTGTACTTTCTTGCCGATATTTATTCGAAGGAATTAAACGAGTATAATTCGACGACATTCAAAGGAAAGGCCTAACTTTATAATTAAAATTTAGCCTATGTATGTTTATGTCTTACAGACTTCTAAACCCCTCAACCGATATTTCTGCAAATTTGTACATACATGTTTTCAAGTACGCCGAGTGTTTAGCCGCAATCTATTATGCTCTAAAACCATTAAGTATAGGAGTTCACCTGAAACGAACATTTAAGCCTTAAATTGGCAAAACACAAATTTCTTCTGTTAAATATTTGAATGTGGTGGACCGCAGTGAAAACAGAATCTTGTATAACTGTTATTGTTAGGTACATTGTATAATTAGACACACATTTAAGTGGTTTATTTTTGTTCATTTTCTTCTGATTTATTAAAAATATTAAATTAACTAAACCTACTGATGTACTAAAATGATACATTACGAATTTAAGGGTTTTAAAAATTGCTCTATCGGTCACAATGTTCGATGTTTCACAACGAAACTCAGTATATTATATTAAAATAAACTGGAGTAGATATTGTCCAAAAATTACCGGAGTCAGACTATTAGAAGCTGGAGTTTACCTGAAATCCAAAAATAAAAATTGACATCATATTTGGTTCGTCGCAATGTATACCTTTATAAATTCAAATTTTAAGGTATTCAAGTGTTTAGCCCCTATATATTATGCTCTAAAACCATTAGATGCAGGAGTTCATCTGAAACGAAAATTAAAAATATTTCATTTATTTAGGCGTAGCAGCGCACGCAGAATATTAGCAAGTTCAATATAAAATAGCCTGTATGTTACTTATATTTCTAAGGTTCTACATTGGATTTTCCAGCTGACGAGGTTGACAGCCTATCACAAGTATTACAAGTTGCAGCAGTACCATTATTGGATCTCAACACGTGCCGTAGAGCAGACGTGTACGGGGGTCGACGTCAGTCCATTTTGGATAGCATGCTTTGTGCCGGACGACTGGAAGGTGGAGTGGACGCCTGCGGAGGGGATTCTGGGGGACCTCTAGCTTGTGAGATTAATGGTAAGTACATTAAACTAACACTGGTTTATTAAGTCACATACATATATAGTACTCTCGGAGGTCCGAACACTTTAAAGATGCCCAAAAAATGTAATTAAAATTTGTATAGTAACTTTACTGTGGACCGGTACTGGTGCAATATGGCCATTATTTTTATGCACTTCTTCCGAGCTAAGTTCAGTTGGAATGTAAACAAACCAGATGTATGACTGAATATTCATTAGTCGAATAACTATTTTACCTTTTAGTAGTAGTCCTGGTCACTCCTCTGGGAAGCATAGGGCCTTATTTTACCTTTAAGTATGTAAGAAAATCATGAATGAGGTGGGAGAATAACATTAACAATGATTTAAGGGAAATAGATTAGACAGGGAAAGACTGGAAAACATTAGCTCAGGATAGGGATGTATGGAGAGCTTATGTCCGCGCGGTCATGAACCTATGGGTTTGATAGTACCAGTGAGATAGAGTTAATTAGCTCATGTCTATATGAGTTATAGGAGAATCTTAAAATATATAATTACAATTTTAATAAGCATTGTTATATTCTTGCATACGCATAATGCAGAATACATTGGTATTTATATTGTTTCAAAATGGCTGCTTTCTGTAGAATTAAAAAAAAATGGAAAACAAACAATTTGAAAAGCGGAGAGAAATTATGTTTAATGTTTTTCAAACAGTTAAGTGAAAAATATCCTACATTAGCCATGAGGGTGAAAATAACAGCAGAGTTTACAGGTCGAGTCAGCATAGAGCATAAATTCTGCTTGTAATGAAATTGCAAATAAAAGGTATTTATCGATATCATGGAAAGAGTTAACGTCCGATTAGGTAGGCCCATATATACATTTTTGTTATAGGCCCAAATAAATAAGAAACTGAGAAAGTTCTTACCTTGTATTCAGTCCAATTTCCCATAAATACGATGTTGCCTAAGAACAATGTTTCTATTGATGACAGCTCTATACACAATTCATTCATATTGCGGGTAAAAGTAGCTCCACGGTTCCCCAATAGATGGAGTCATCGGAGTAATACCTACTGCAAATTTGTAGTACAACTGGAACTTGGCTCGGATTAAGTATATGGGATTATATACAAATTATACTAATTTTAATGATGGAATTATAACTATCTTGTCGAGTTACCAAAGTTCGCTGTACCAAATTAATTTTAAAAAAATCTTATCAGATTCCAATGTAACTACTTTTTTTTTCTCGTTTCTCTTAGTTTTCCTGTTTTTTTTATTGTTTACTTTTTTCACAGACACAGAACACATGCCCACAACAAAAGGTATATATGATTAAGAAAGTTTTCTTCGGTTTTCCGCGTCATGGATTCAAATTCGGCCTCTGGCCTCTGATTCCGACGTTTTGGCATGATCCCACATGCCATTATCAAGGAATGATAAGTTTGAGTCACAGGTTATCATTCCTTGATAATGGTATGTGGGATCGTGCCGAAACATCGGAATCAGTGGCCAGAGGCCGAACTTGAATCCATGACGCAGAAAACCCAAGAAAACTTTCTTAATCATACTTATATCCGCAAAAATCTGCAATATAATATATATATATAACCTATACGACCCAGAGCGGACAAGGGTGTGCCCTAGCGGGAGTTTCTTAATCAGGCCAATTTTAATTATGTTTATTTACCTATAAATGTCAAAGAGTAACATGTGGTAATGAGATTGCCTCAATAAGAAATCTAGTAGGCAACTAAAGTATTACTTGGATGTTCGGTTAAATTTTGCACAAAGGCCTATTTTTCAGACTTGTGGTTCTTTTACGAGCCTAAAAATGTTTCACATTCAGGATCCAGAGCTTAAAGGCCCTTCCAGAGAATTTGTCCCTTGAATTTTTCCATCCTAAAAATCCATCGACCCCGGTTGGGTTTGAACTCGCGACCCTCGGGACTAGAGGCAAGGAACATAATCACTAAACCACTGCGGCCGATGACCAACAAAAGATAGATAATTAAAAATCTCCTACCATGCCTGGAATCGAACCTGGGTCGCCGAACTAAAAGGTAAGAACTGTACCGATTATATCACAGCGTTGGACAACTATCCAAACTTTAGCTTCTGGCACAACTCCAAAAAGTCTGTTTATTTTAGAATTTTGTAAAATATTACAAAAAATGTTCCAGACTAAATAAACAACTTGTATTACAATGGAGAGGGGGCTCCGTAGCATAGTTACATAAGTCTATACGGCAAAAGCCGGAAGGTCGCGGATTAGAAACCGGGGATGTTAGGATTTTTAAACAGACTCAAAACTTCTGACGGCACCATGGTCCTGGGGCCAACTTAGCCTCACACGGAAATGAGTACCAGACATTTTTCTGGGGGTAAAGACGGCCGTCATGCAAGGATGAAGCTATTAACCCGGCTCAGTGTAAACAGAGGGCTTAGGCTGTAACTGTTTACAACTGACAGGCACATTCTCGTTGTGGGGGTGAACACTAATATATTAGTGACTAAGTCCTGTCAGGGACCCAGTCTCTCGGGGTATATCGAGAGCCCCTACCCAGGGATATGGGCGAAGACCTTAACGGCAAGAACAACAAGATGGAACAAGCTTTCAAATGTTGTAATTGGCAGAAGATGCTACCCTCACCTTAGGGCAAAATATAAGGACCCATCTCCGGGGTAACAAGGAGAAAGCCCTCAACAGTCTGAGAAGAGCGGAAGAGGCAACCCTCCTACTAGGGCTGATATAATGGGAGGTTATGATGATGAACCTTAAGAAGGCAGCCCCTTCAATCGTCTTACCCTGCGAGGTGCCAGTAACACCTTCAGGGGACAATCTACATTACTAAATGTTCTCATGAAAGCAACCGGATTGACCATATTAAGACAACTAAAGCAAGAAATAGGACTAAAGATTTAGGTATATCTGAAATAATGAAAATTAGCACTTGGAATGCAAGAGGCATTAGAAATAAAGAACCAGAACTAGAAAATACTGCTTAAATAATACTCCTAAATATGAGTTCTACACTGCTAACTATTATTTTACACTGCTATTTTTTAAACATTTCGAGTTTGATTCTAAATTATCAGTCTACACTACTTATAAGCAGAGTGATAGTCTCATGAAATAGATCACTGGAGTCCAAAATAGGGAATGACACCATATTGCTGAATATTGTACACTACTTTAAAATTCATCGGAGAACATATTGTTTAAACAACTCATCTCATAGGATTCATGCTTCCATGATATCGCGATTTCAAACATAGTCATGTTCATCTTCAGTCATAACTCTGACTGACAAAATTCTTCGGCCGTCAACTATTCTATTGTCGCCATCTTCAGTGCTGCCATCTATGGTTGAATTTATGAACTTCGAAATCAACGTGATTTCGTTGGGGATATCAAAATTCATAGATGGCGACAATAGAATAGTTGACGGCTGAAGAATTTCGTCAGTCGGAGTTATGGCTGAAGATGAACATGACTATGTTTGAAATCGCGATATCATGGAAGCATGAATCCTATGAGGTGAGTTGTTTAAACAATATGTTCTCTGATGAATTTTAATGATTATACCTCATAATGTTTACTTCCCAACATTAATTTAATATATTGTACACTACACTCAGATTCAACCCATGAAGTTACTGTGTGTTTGGAATAGGGAACTAGGTTGCCATTTTAACAGTTTTCTTGAGAGAAATCCTTATATAAAACTGAAGATTGCAACACAGCAGGTACACAGTTGTAAGTTGTAGCCGTCCAAGCCACCCACCCCTTAAAGAAAAAAAAAACAGTTACCACTTGTCACTGAGCTCTTGCAGATCTGTACTATCCTGTGTGAAAGTGTCAACTCTCATATTTACTATAAAATTAGTTTGCAAGCCGTAAAAGAAAAAAAATATGTTTTTTAAATGTATAATACATAGATTTGGAAAAAGTACTGCTAACCTTGCTGCTCCACCCCTCCTTAACAAACAAATACCGTTATTATGAGTTTGGCAACATCTACCCTCTGTACGTAGGGGGATACTGGCGTACCCCATAAGGTCTGTAGTAACTTCCTGGGTTGAATTAGAGTGTAATCAGTTGACATAGTTATAACTTAATTATGCCCGAGTTAAAATTTTGGAACCAAGCACTCTTAGCCTATCTTTATCCATATATTCGACATAGCAGAGTGGTTTAAGGCATGATGCCTTGGTGGTGCAGAACTATGGGACTTGCACTGGTTCGAATCACCATGGGGAAGAAATTTCGGACCAGTGCTTACCCAGCATCACGAAGAATTTGGTAGCTACAATAAATAGTGACTCCAGGTTGAGAAAGCTACTGTGGTGCTTCTTACCTCTGGCACTGAGGGTCGCAGGTTCAAACCTGGCCAGGGTCGATGTTTTTTTAAGGATGAAAAAATCCAAGGAGCAAGTTCTCTGGGAGAGACTTTCAGCCATGGGTCCCAAGTCTGAAGATTTTCAGGCTTGAAAAAGATCCTCAAGCCTAAATAAAAAGGCCTCTAAGTAAAATTTACCTACCTCAACATCCTAATATCTTAGTTCATAGTTAAATAAATATGGGAAATAACATTATAAGGTTCTTAATTCAATGAATGAATGAGTCACTTCTTATCTTACCTCGGTTTATGTTTTCTTAAACATGGGAAATGCAGTTTTCAAGGACATCCCTCTCATTTTCAACCAATATTATGGCTACCAGATTTTCGTTGGAATCTCCATCTATAACATTGTCATCTGGTGTTAATTTGAAGAACTTTGAGATCAGGTCCTGTTCATCAGGAATTTCAAAATTCATGGATCTAAATTTGTTCTTCTCAATATATATCTTCTCCCAAACTGTCAATTCTAAAGGTTTTTCCAAATGAAAAAAGAGGCCAAACTTCTAAAACGTGGAAAAACCTTTAGAATTGACAGTTTGGGAGAAGATATATATTCAGAAGAATGAATTTCGAAATTCCCAATGAACAGGATCTGATCTCAAAGTTCATCAAATCAACACCAGATGGCAACGTTATAGATGGAGATTCCAACAAAAATCTGGTAGTCATTAATATCAGTTGAAAATGAGAGGGATGTCCTCTTGAAAAAACTGCAGTTGCCATGTTGTTGCCTGCTAGGTGTCTCATTGAGTTAGTATGTTGACTACATGCCATTCATGACATATATGGGTAAATAAGGTAACTAAATTAACTTGGACTAGTAACTCCTAACAAAGAAGAGGTTATGGCTCAACACTGGGCTATGCCATTATAGGTAGATAGAGGTTTCAAGGACATATGAGTGGTCTGATATTCTCTGCTAGCTTCATCCCACTCCTTATAACTCCTCATGTGATTGTCACATGATAAGCCGGTCCTCTTGCAGAGTTGTTCTCATATATGAGTATGTGTGCGCGGAGTTGAAGGTGGATGTTCTTGTGAGTAGTGGGAGATACAGTGACTTGACCTTGAAACCTCTGGAGAAAATTAAATCATCATAGATATAATGGCTGGAGGATCCGTCATGCTGACCACATGTCACCCCTATACTAACTCTATTATCATCCACCTCTGATTAACACATGTGGATGTGAGGCCAACAGCCGACTGGTAAACCTGTCACATCACGGAGTCTTTTTAATGCCAGATTCAAATCCTGGCTGACTAATTTGACAGGAGTTTCTCAGCCTAACTTTAGTATGTAAAATCTAAAGATGGCAGCAATTTTAATTCTATCTATCTATTGGTGTAGCCCATTGTTGAGCCATAGTCTTTCCTTTGTAAGGAGTTACTAGACAAAGTTAATTTTTTAGTTATCTTATTTGCTTGCAGATGTCATGGATGGCATGTGGTTAACACGCCAACCCAATGAGACATCTAACAGGCAACTAAGGTATTACTAGGATGTTGATGTCAGTAAATTTTGCTTAGTGGCCTCTTTATTCAGGCTTAAGGATCTTTTATGAGTCTGAAAATCTTCATACTCAGAACCCACGACTTAAGTCCCTCCCAGACGACTTGCTCCTTGGACTTTTTCATCCTAAAATAATCCACCAAGTGTGCAATAGTGATGGAATTCAATTTTTGGCTGGGAAAAACAGGATACACCCCAAGATAAATCTGTCCTGGTTCCGATTTACCCACAATGAATCACAAATTGAATTACTGAGACACAAACTCAAGACCCAGGGGTGGAGGACGAGTGTCTAACCACTTGTGCCACTATAAGAGATAAATTGAGCCCTTGAGTATTAAAATAGGCCATGTTCATTTTGTCACATTTCAAGAAAAGCGAAATTGTCTTCTATATACTTGTTTAAATCATATATTATAAGTTGTAATACAAAGAACAAATATTTTATTTGTTTTAATAGCCACTTGGTAACACTAGAAAAATACATTTATAAACATAAATATTCTCTTGAGTTACCAGTAGATGTGGTGATGATGATGATGATAATGGCAGAGCCCATTGTTGAGCCATAGCCTCTCCTTTATTAGGAGTTAAAGTGGACTCAGTATTTTAGTTTCCAGGCGACATCAAAGGCAACTGTTTCCCTCTAGTTTAAAAAAATACATTGTTACTGCCAGGTAGAGCCTGGAAGTTGTTGTTAGAGGCTTCTAAGACGCTGCTCCAATCACCAAAAACTGAAAACAGTTCTCTGTCAATAATGTCTTCGCATTTTTAAATGATGTTTCCATGTGTGGATATAATTATCTTAACAGTGTTAAACTTTTGTCTTTTGCAGTATTATTATAATACAGTACGTTAGTGCCAGTGAATAAAACGTGACATTGCCACTTGATATGCTAAATACTTCATCATCATCAGCATCAAGGATTAGACCTGCTGGTCTGTTCCAATCTCATGTTAAGAATTGATATATCCACCTTTTACTGGGTCTTCCAACATTTCTTCGTCCTAGTGATTTGTAATGAAGAATCTGTTTCGGAATTCTATTGTTATCCATTCTATTGATGTGGTCCATCCATTCATCTCTGTATTGTGTAATTCTATCTAATAGTTTGAATATATTCAGTTCTCTTCATATATCCTCACTTCGCCTATAATCCATTATTGTATAGCCAGCTACACTCCTCAGAAACCTCATTTCTGACGATTCTATTCTTCGTTCCTGGTTTTTTGGTTAAGACCCAATGTTCTGATCCATATAGTAGTGTTGGACTTCATCTCAAAGGAACTAGAAAGGAGACACTTTTAAAATTTTATAAAAAAATGGTGGTTCCAACACTACTGTATGGATCGGAACATTGGGTCTTAACCAAAAACATACTTATCCATTAGAGGCTTCTAAGACGCTGCTCCAATCACCAAAAACTGAAAACAGTTCTCTGTCAATAATGTCTTCACATTTTTAAATGATGTTTCCATGTGTGGATATAATTATCTTAACAGTGTTAAACTTTTGTCTTTTGCAGTATTATTATAATACAGTACGTTAGTGCCAGTGAATAAAACGTGACATTGCCACTTGATATGCTAAATACTTCATCATCATCAGCATCAAGGATTAGACCTGCTGGTCTGTTCCAATCTCATGTTAAGAATTGATATATCCACCTTTTACTGGGTCTTCCAACATTTCTTCGTCCTAGTTTTGATTTGTAATGAAGAAATCTGTTTCGGAATTCTATTGTTATCCATTCTATTGATGTGGTCCATCCATTCATCTCTGTATTGTGTACTTTTTATTCTATCTAATAGTTTGAATATATTCAGTTCTCTTCATATATCCTCACTTCGCCTATAATCCATTATGTGTATAGCCAGCTACACTCCTCAAGAAAACCTCATTTCTGACGATTCTATTCTTCGTTCCTGGTTTTTTGGTTAAGACCCAATTGTTTTGATCCATATAGTAGTGTTGGACTTCATCTCAAAGGAACTAGAAAGGAGACACTTTTAAAATTTTATAAAAAAATGGTGGTTCCAACACTACTGTTATGGATCGGAACATTGGGTCTTAACCAAAAACATAACTTATCCATTAGAGGCTTCTAAGACGCTGCTGCTCCAATCACCAAAAACTGAAAACAGTTCTCTGTCAATAATGTCTTCACATTTTTAAATGATGTTTCCATGTGTGGATATAATTATCTTAACAGTGTTAAACTTTTGTCTTTTGCAGTATTATTATTAATACAGTACGTTAGTGCCAGTGAATAAAACGTGACATTGCCACTTGATATGCTAAAACTACTTCATCATCATCAGCATCAAGGATTAGACCTGCTGGTCTGTTCCAATCTCATGTTAAGAATTGATATATCCACCACTTTACTGGGTCTTCCAACATTCTTCGTCCTAGTGATTTGTAATGAAGAATCTGTTTCGGAATTCTATTGTTATCCATTCTATTGATGTGGTCCATCCATTCATCTCTGTATTGTGTAAATTCTATCTAATAGTTTGAATATATTCAGTTCTCTTCATATATCCTCACTTCGCCTATAATCCATTATTGTATAGCCAGCTACACTCCTCAGAAACCTCATTTCTGACGATTCTATTCTTCGTTCCTGGTTTTTTGGTTAAGACCCAATGTTCTGATCCATATAGTAGTTTGGACTTCATCTCAAAGGAACTAGAAAAGGAGACACTTTTAAAAATTTTATAAAAAAATGGTGGTTCCAACACTACTGTATGGATCGATGGAACATTGGGTCTTAACCCAAAAACATACTTATCCATTAGAGGCTTTCTAAGACGCTGCTCCAATCACCAAAAACTGAAAACAGTTCTCTGTCAATAATGTCCTTCACATTTTTAAATGATGTTTCCATGTGTGGATATAATTATCTTAACAGTGTTAAACTTTTGTCTTTTGCAGTATTATTATAATACAGTACGTTAGTGCCAGTGATAAAACGTGACATTGCCACTTGATATGCTAAAATACTTCATCATCATCAGCATCAAGGATTAGACCTGCTGGTCTGTTCCAATCTCATGTTAAGAATTGATATATCCACCTTTTACTGGGTCTTCAACATTTCTTCGTCCTAGTGATTTGTAATGAAGAATCTGTTTCGGAATTCTATTGTTATCCATTCTATTGATGTGGTCCATCCATTCATCTCTGTATTGTGTAATTCTATCTAAAAGTTTGAATATATTCAGTTCTCTTCATTATATCCTCACTTCGCCTATAATCCATTATTGTATAGCCAGCTACACTCCTCAGAAACCTCATTTCTGACGATTCTATTCTTCGTTCCTGGTTTTTTGGTTAAGACCCAATGTTCTGATCCATATAGTAGTGTTGGACTTCATCTCAAAGGAACTAGAAAGGAGACACTTTTAAAATTTTATAAAAAAATGGTGGTTCCAACACTACTGTATGGATCGGAACATTGGGTCTTAACCAAAAACATACTTATCCATTAGAGGCTTCTAAGACGCTGCTCCAATCACCAAAAACTGAAAACAGTTCTCTGTCAATAATGTCTTCACATTTTTAAATGATGTTTCCATGTGTGGATATAATTATCTTAACAGTGTTAAACTTTTGTCTTTTGCAGTATTATTATAATACAGTACGTTAGTGCCAGTGAATAAAACGTGACATTGCCACTTGATATGCTAAATACTTCATCATCATCAGCATCAAGGATTAGACCTGCTGGTCTGTTCCAATCTCATGTTAGAATTGATATATCCACCTTTTACTGGGTCTTCCAACATTTCTTCGTCCTAGTGATTTGTAATAAAGAATCTGTTTCGGAATTCTATTGTTATCCATTCTATTGATGTGGTCCATCCATTCATCTCTGTATTATGTAATTCTATCTAATAGTTTGAATATATTCAGTTCTCTTCATATATCCCCACTTCGCCTTTGATCCATTATTGTATAGCCAGCTACACTCCTCAGAAACCTCATTTCTGACGATTCTATTCTTCGTTCCTGCTTTTTTTGGTTAAGACCCAATGTTCTGATCTATATAGTAGTGTTGGACTTCATCTCAAAGGAACTAGAAAGGAGACACTTTTAAAATTTTATAAAAAAAAGGGTGGTTCCAACACTACTATATGGATCGGAACATTGGGTCTTAACCAAAAACATACTTATCCATTCAAAATAAACCTACCTAACCACAAAGCAAAGCGCGTGTAAACTAAAATACTGAGTCCACTATACTAGACCAAGTTATTTTTTTTAGTTACCTTATTTAATCTACACGACATGCAGTCAACACACTGACTCAACGTGACATCTAACCAACAACTAAGGTATTACTAGGACGTTAAGGTCAATCAATTTTACTTAGAGGCCTTTTTATTCAGGCTTAAGGATCTTCAACGAGCCTGAAAATCTTCAGACTTGGGACCCATGGCTTAAGATCCCTCCTGGAGGAATTGTTCCTTGGATTTTTCCATCCTGAAAAATTCATTGGCCCTGGCCGGGCTTGAACTTGTGACCCTCAGGACAAGAGGCAAGGAGCATAAGCACTAATCCACCGTGGCCAACTATCAGTACATGTGCTCACTTGTAATGCAATAAAAGTGGACTTGGTCCTATTTTAATACTCAAGGACTCTATTACTGTATTGTATTTTATTTGTATATACAATAATATTACAATAAATATGGATATTTAAATGATAGTATTCTTAATTTCTAGGAAGGTTCGTACTCATGGGAGTTGTTTCATGGGGTGATGGCTGTGCCCAGAAGAATCGTCCAGGCGTATACACCAGAGTATCACATTTTATAGAATGGATACAAGAAGCAAAGAAAATACTTGATGTTTAGTCAAAATGCAATGTAAATAAAACTTAACCTCCGTCAAATAATGTTTTATAAACTACCTTTTGAAGTGTAAAAAATTCAGGGATATTAACACAAAACTCCATTCCCGATAAGACCTTTAAACTACCACCCGGCCTCAAACCGATATGTGGACAACACTCTGGCAGTATAAGGGTGATAAGTGGCCAGTATGCTAGTTGTTATAGCTGGTTGTCTCAATCTGAGTCACTATTTATGGTAGCTACATAAATTTCCCACGAGTCTGGGAGGGCAAAGGTACTATACTGGCCCCAAATTCTACAAGAAAATTTCTTCCCTCAAGAGGACGCAAACCAGCATGTCCCATAGCTCTGCACCAAGGCATGATGCATTAAACCACTTGGCCATAGTGTGGTACCTTATTAAAACAAAACATTATAAATTTTGATGTTTTTTATTATTTCTCACTGAAGGATAAAATTATATTTGAAGAGAAAATTTTTAAAAATTAATAATACAAACATCAATAGAAGCCCTACTGGCTTTATAAAGTAGTGTTAAATTCTCAATTAATGTCTTCTTAACTATGAGGCCGCCATATGCAAAGATAGAAGCAACGGTTTCAAAGCATTTGACGCGAGGGAATTACAGCGTATAAAGAGAAAAATTTGCATCTAGATCGCAACTCGCCTTGGTAGCTCAGTTGGTAGAGCATTTGGCCCAGAAAGCCAAAGGTCCCGGGTTCGAGTCTTGGTCTAGGCGAACATTTTTTTTTTTCAAATATAAATTATACATTTTATTCTGTTTAAATTCAATTTTTACCGCTGAAAATGGTTAACTTTTTACACTTTGATAGGCCTAATGACTAATGAGTAGACATAAGGTCTTAAAGCTCTAAAACTGTAGATTTAGGCCCTCATAGACTTTAAAACTATAAAAATAGGTTCCAAAAATACTATTTGAAGAGAAAAATTATATGTTCAGACTCTCCAGTATGAGCGATGATTTTTCTCTTCGAATGTAATTTGTCCTTCAGTGAGAAATATTAGTTAATAATAAAAACATCTAAAAATACTACATTAGTGTTTTAATAAGTGTAACAAAAATATTTAAAAGTAAAATGGATGCAAAAATATTAAATTGATGAAATTAATCAAGTTAATTAACTATATTAAATCTTAATAATATGACGTAAATCCGAAGTCATCTTATCTCATAACTTGTGTCCTATTTGAACATATTTTGATATGCCATGCATATCATAATCAGCTTTTCCAGACTGTTGAATTTTTGTTGTTGGTCCTGGATGTCAGCTTCACTCCATTTTTTGGCAGACCGAGGAACTTGTAAATCAAATCTTTTTTCCCCACGAATTTCAAAATTCATAATACTGAAATTCCTGGAGAAAAATATTTTATTTACAAGTTCTTCGGTCAGCCAAAAGTTGGACTAAGACAGGTGAGTGATAAAATTGTACATAAATAAACAATACCTTATAGTTTGAACTTATAGGAAAAAATCACTATGAGTGGTGAAATTAAATGTTTCTTACCTCTCCTCATAAATATTTTCTAAGTTGATCGCGATTTCGAGACTATAACTGTCTCATCATCAGAACTTTGTTGGCGACTGGTGTTATGTCGATCGAAAGAAACTGTCCTTCTTCCCTCTGAACAGAAGAAGAGTTTCCTCCGATCGACATAACACCAGTTGCCAACAAAGTTCCGATGATGAGACAGTTATAGTCTCAAAATCGAGATCAACTTAGAAAATATTTATGAGGCGAGGTAAGAAACATTTAATTTCACCATAAATTATAGTGTTTAATACCTCACCTCCAGTCTTCTAATTAAACCGGTTTCGAAGCTTGGGCAGCTTCATCTTCAGTAATTTCTTGTCGACTGATGATATGTCAATCAGGAGAACTGCTTCTTCCTCCCTCTGTTGGTGGACTGATGAACCTCCGGACCAAATCAGAATCAGCGGGAATTTCGAAGTTCATAAGTTTTTCTTTCTTGTTTTTTTTAATGTGGATTTATTCCCAAATGGTGAGTTCTTTTTGTTTTTATATTTGTTTAATTAGACTGGCTTTTGTATCAATTAGACGTTTTTCAGACCAAGCATGAGCAGCTATTGCTGACTTTTAAAACTTGGTGAAGTGAAAAAGTCAACAGTAGCTGCTCGTGCTTGGTCTAAAAACATCTAATTGATACAAAAGACAGTCAAATTAAACAAACAGAAAAACAAAAAAACTCACGTTTCGGAAAAAAATTCACATTCAAAAAACAAGAAATAAAAACTTACGAACTTCAAAATTCCTGTGATTCTGATTTGATCCTGAGGTTCATCGGTCCACCAACAGAGGGAGGAAAGAAGCAGTTCTCCTGATTGACATAACATCAGTCGACAAGAAATTACTGAAGATGAAGCTGCCCAAGCTTCAAAACCAGTTAATTAGAAGACTGGATATGAGATGAGGAATTAAACACTTCAATTTAATACCTCATAGAGTCAATTCCTAAAAAAAAAGTAATTTATATAATTTTAATTTGAAAATGGCAATTTGATGTTAAAAAATACAAAATGAGTAAATGAGTAAAATAGACATTTTAAGTACAGTAAAATTAAAAAAAAAAAACAATTTTAGGTAAAAAATGTAAACTAGGTTCCACGGATAGAATGTTTTTTAAGCAAAATTAAACTTGGATTGGTTTTAATTTATTTCTTCAAAAACCAAATTTAGAATTAGGGTAATTTAATGGCCACGAATTAGGTTAAAACTAATTACAAAAATTCCAAAGTCTACTAATGAGGTAGATTTATGTCTCTATGTACAGTTTTAAATGCTCAAATGAAATTTATAGTGATGTACAACATTCCTTGAAGGAGGTGTTTCCTTGTATATATTCTATCCCGTAATTTAAACGTACCTTATGATCTCAGAAAGCATTGTATATATCTGTCAAAATATTGTATTAATTGTGTAATGGTAAATATATTTTATTCTAATAAATTATTTTTGAATATAAAATTATATATTTTTATTTTCTTTACCTTAGTTGAGGCAGTTAGAAGTAAAGGGGTGCATTTTTTGTAGTTTTTTTAAAAGTTTGAAGTCGATATAAGACAATCATATGTTAAAATTGAAAACTATAACATCCCCAATAGATAGAATCACACTGGTTTCAAAAGCACTTGGGGCAAATAGGGGATTTTACAAACGTATATAAGAAGAAAAATTTTGCGTCTAAATCGTAACTCCCCGCTCGGTAGCCTCAGTTGTAATAGCACTTGGCCCTGAAAGCCAAGGGTTCCCCGGGTTTCGAGTCTCGAGCTAGGCGAGAATTTTTCTCTTCCAAATTCCAAAATTTAAAGTCCCATACTTTAATTTACTTATAAGGCATACACTTATATTCTTTTTCCACATAAAAAAAATTGGTGCTTCAAGAATGTAATTATGCGCTGCCAAAAAACCTTTGTTTTCCCTTAGAAAAAATCACCACCCCTTTGCTTCTAACCATCTTCAGTTACCTCTTTCCCTTTTAATATGCCCCCACGCCATTGGTCCCCCCCCCTTACAAACATGACCTGGTGGTGAGAAGAGTTTTAACTTTAGATCACACACACTGTTTTTTGAAACGCAATGCCAAAAAGACATGGAGGATCTCCCTGATTGAGTGATCAGCTCAATCCCATGGCCACTGCCTGAGACAACATAAACATTACTACAAGGATATGTCCATTCCTCTCCTGGCGATTTCCCATTAAGTAAGCCAAAAGTAAATGGGATATGGAATAATTTTGGAGTGGCCAGATGGT
>JASPKZ010006720.1:0-33297 GCA_030220185.1 Diploptera punctata | reverse complement strand
AAGCGTTTATGTGAGCGATAAGTACAGTGTACACCCTTTTTATAAACGTTTGGTAATATTATATTTGTTTCAAACTCGATTTCGGTATTTTTTATTGTACATAATTTTTTCATGATTACCTTTTCACTAGCGACTGATGTACTCGAGGTGATAATCGATATATGTTCGAATCTGGGTTAACTCGTTGCTCTATAAACTCTGGTGGTCAAATGCGCACTGTTGTTCTAATAATGACTTTAAAAATATTCACTGTGCTAGTTTAAGTTTCAGAGTTTTTTCGAATGGTTTTATTTTTATTATTGATTTTCCTGTAAATTCCTAAAAGGGGAACATAGGACAGGCAGTAAGTTCCTCCAACGCAACGTACTCTGCTTCCAGTTCCACCAGCCATTTTAATAGTTTCTAAGCTTTTCTCTTTTTTCCCTCTTCCTTTTGCTTCCTTCCTATACCGATCGCTTCCAAGTTATCCCATCTCGCTCTTTTCCCTCTTTCTTACGCCCTTGCTGATTCCAATCTTATCTATGCAATCCTTATAAAATGGGTTCGTCTGGTTCCACTTGCTCTTTGGCTTTGTTTGGTGACGTATTGGAGACCCCGGTTGGTTTTTCTCCACAGTTTTCTTCAATGTTTATATTATTTCCCCGTTCCGTCCCTTTATAGTTTAAAAACGCCCAGACATCTGTTTACAAACAAAGGTCTGCCACTTTTATTTGTTGCTTTTCAGTAACTTTGCATGTTTTCACAACCATAGAGGATGACTGATTTTAACGTTGGTGTTGAGACAGTCAAGTTTTGTCTTCAAAAATATGTTCATATTTTCCCCTGCTGGGGTTTACAACACAGCTCAAAAGCTACCCTCGCTATCTCGACTCCTTCGTTTTTTTTTATCGTCTTTCTTCTTCTTTCCTGTTTTTTTCCCCCTCCTTCCTCCTCTATGAATGATTCAACTTCTTCAATTGCCAACTTCATTAACTTTCATTTATTTTGAGTGTTACAATGTGTCCTCATCTGTTTTTTAGAGATTTTGAGTAACTAAATTAAAACCTACTCTAAAAAATCAATCGTAGAACACATTACTTTTTTAAAGCGTCGGTTTGCCCACTGTGAATATATTTTTCCCGATAGAGCTTAATTGCGAGCATGTTTTGTTCATATATAAGTGGATTCTGTCACACAAGTCACTCCATTTGCCTTCTTCTTCTTCCTAGTCTCCATTTTGCATCCAGATCTTTATCTTACGTTCCGACATACACAATTATGATTCGATTTCACAATTGCAACAATCTATGACAAACGTAGTTTAAAAAATCAATTACATAATTAACGTTATTATTGTGACTCTCCGGTTACGTGTTTTATCTAGATATATATGATATATTACTATATATATATATATATATACTTTTGCTCCACCACACAATTCTGCCCAAGGCAGTCTTTCACTGCAATCAATAGCATTTTCATGCTATGCTTTGCAGCTTTACTAGGACTGTTAGGTGTGGTAAGCTTTCCCGTTTGCTGTCC
The DNA here is from genome assembly GCA_030220185.1 of Diploptera punctata. Lineage (NCBI taxonomy): Eukaryota > Metazoa > Arthropoda > Insecta > Blattodea > Blaberidae > Diploptera > Diploptera punctata. Next base: position 31,773 of record JASPKZ010006720.1, on the reverse strand, counting down.
ACACCGGTGAAGGCTGATGATGATGATCATATGAGCTGGGGGATCATATATGATTTCGGGGACCGGTTGTCCTTAAGGGTTCCATGCCATTTGTCTTACAGTTGAGGCACACCCCAACAAAACCTCAACTAAGAAAAACTGCCCCGCCGCGTGGTCAAAATCGGGCCCCTGCGTGACAAGGCACACGCTACCCTGAGACCACACAGCGGTGGACTACGTGACCGATTCAATCAGTCGTAATGTGTCCTTGATGTTTGAGCATGTATGGTCGCCAGAAAGACAATTTTGAAGATCTCATATAAATTAAAAAAAAGAAACATTTTTTATACGAGCGCCCCCCCTCACCCCCTGGATTTCCTCTGGCTCCTCCCATCTTCCCCCGGTCTTCTCTTTTCCCTCCTGTCCACTCTCTGCTGTTTTTATTTTGGGTTCATTTTCTGGATACAATTTCCCGGGTGTTTTGTTCTTAATTTAGTTCCCTACAGTATGTTTACATATTCATCCTCAACTATTCTTAACTCTCCATACCTCCTCTAGTATATTTCCCCCCCTGTTGTTTTAACCTAAGTGTTAAAGCTATACTTATTTACTAACTTACATTAAACTTATTTGGCTAGCTTACATCTAATACCTTCTTGTCTGCGGATTCCTGCCTCTTTGCGTTAGTAAGGACCGCAACCGATACGCTTCTCACAACACCGCCTAGTATGGTTTTGTTTTTTTTTTTTCCGTCAAAACCGTAGAGTAGGCGGCCAGTTCCTATCACCGTTTAGTGCAGAGGCCCTCACGCAGTTCCCATTCTTCCTTGGCCTCATCCTTGATGCATGTAGTACAGGCCATTTAAGTGTCCCAGCTCTCTTCCGAAGCCAATCGCAAGAGGCTTTTCCCGGTGTGAGGCCTCTTCATGGAGTTTGGCTGTGGGGGGGGGGGGGGGGAAGAGCCATGTTACTTGGTTGGATCCAATTTTCTTTAAGCCTTTTCCTTAATGTTAGGCAGAAATTCGTATGTTATGCGTCCATTTTCTTGCCCGCTCCCCTCCTATCTTTCTGGCGCTTCCTATCATTCTTGCCATTCCCTCATCGGAAATACTTATCCTGGATAATCCGTCTGATGGTGTCTCTTTCATGTTGTGTCTGGTATAAGTCTGCGTGATCACAGTGTCGCCGACTAGTATCGTCTGATCTCTTCATAATTTAAAGTTTCGTATCTTTGAGCGATATAACAGATCGATAGATAGGGGACCCTGCGATCACTGGAAGCAAACCCCAGACACGTATTGTAACGCTTTTGTCAGTCTTTATAATGAACTTGCCGTTGAGCAAAAGTAGCTCTTGCTTCTTCTTTTGAAGTGTGGTTAACTTTGTCGGGCCCAGCCGTGTGCTACGTTTCCGCAATTTTGTTTTTGACAAATACCTTGTGGAAGCGAAGTAATTTATTGCTTCCATATCCCCAGTTTTGACCTCCAAGCGTGCCATCCCGTGGAATAGATTTTTTCCGTTCGTGCGCGTTTTGATGGCTGGTCGTACTCGGCATCTGGCTTTCGAGAGTTACTCCCTAGGTACTTGTGGTTCCTTGTGTGAAGCTGACATTGCGGTTCCCATTCTCACGGTTTGGTGGGCGTTGTGCATTCAGGATGTCCTTTGAGAATCATTCCCGTTTGGTTTTAAATCGGGAGATATGGTTTAGCTTGGTGTAATCTAGAGCCCATTGGTTTGAGCTGCTGCTGTAAGACTATTTGGGAGGCGTTTCTTCTAAGTTTCTTCTGGTCGTCCAAAATGATCATCACTAAGTCGTCTTCGTATGCCTCTTGTTAATGATGTTCGGTTGTTCGTTTGCTTCTAGATTGTTTTAGCAGCTCGTCCCATTACCAGGATTTCCAGAAAATGGGGCCCAGAACTGATCCGTGGGGACACCTATGGTAACATGTTTCCCGGAATTTGTTGTGTTTGTGTTTCCTCGGATCAGGGTAAGCTCGACTCTGAATAGTCCTTTTAACTGCTTGTACATATTTGAAGGGAAAATTTCACATCTCTGGAGGGCGGGTAAGTATACTTGGACAACCAGATTTTGTCGACTCCCCTCCTTCGAAATCTATGAAGATCCCTCTTAAAGCGTTTTTTGGCGCATTTTCCCCTTCTCTGAGGGTCTTTTGTGCACCATTCTTGCTTGGGCCGTAACGTTTATTCGACGCTCCCATATGAGTTTGGGCTGCAAATGATCTTTCGCAGAATCCTTTCGTATAGTTTGCCTAAGACTGGGAGAAGTCATTTGGTCTATCGATTTAGTGTTGGTCGGGATCTATTTCTAACTTAATCATACCTTTATTTGTGCTTTCCTTTCCACACATGAGGGTAAACACCATGCCTCAAGCCAGCATTGTATAATTGTATGCCCATTTTTGTGTGTGTCCTTCCTTTCCTCCGCAGTTCTGCCTCTGATTGGTTGCTATTCCAGTCGCTTTTTTGTCTTGTTAATATAATTTGATCTCCTGGCAATTTATATACTTCATTCGATATCTCCATTTCTGGTGTATCTGGTACTATGTCAGAATTGTTTCTCATTATAGTTTGCTGCAAGTTATCTGTAGCGTGATTATCAGTTCGAATTAGTGGTGTCATTAGGTGTTCAGCAGTGTTCAGACTCATTTTGTCTTTAATTTGATCTCTGGCAATTTATATATCTATCATGTCGATATCTCCAGTTTCTGGTGTATCTGGTACTATCTCAGAATTGTTTCTCATTATAGTTTGCTGCAAGTTATCTGTAGCGTGATTATCAGTTCGAATTAGTGGTGTCATTAGGTGTTCAGCAGATTCGGTCCATGACTGAGCGTAACCTGTAGGGCGCTTGATTGCAGATAGAACTTGTAATGGCAGTTATTTTTGCGCTTGGAGTTTATATGCTAGACCCCATTGGTTGTTAGAGGCTTGTTGGGTCGCCAACTCTCCTTTTTAGTGGATTTGAGTGCGTTTGTGTATAATTCTTCTGATTGTGTTATAAGCCTCTTGGGCTGTCTCTCTCTTCTGCCCCTGTTGTCTGCACGGTGGTAGTTCCCTTACGTGCGGCGTATGTCATTCTCTTCAGGTCAGTGATCGTATTTGGCCACCAAATTACTGTCCGCTTGGTACGGTCGATATCTTGGATGCTCATATCTGCCGCATCTTTTGGATGGTTTAATAATGCAATTCCTTTGGTGTATTGAAATATATCCTGTCTATTGTGGATTTGTATTAGACTGTCAACATGTATTTGTAATTGCGTATTGTATTCTTTTTTCCCAGTTTGCTCTGGAGAATTGTATCTTGAGGAGTGGCGCTCTGTGTTTCTCTCTATGTCGCTGACAGACCCATAATTCGCAATTGAATAATCATATGGCTGGGAGTGTGATTTCCAGGGGCGCAATATCCATCTCTGTCGCTGTCCTCCACACCCTGTTGTTTGTCAGAGTTACATCGATAAACAAGGACCCACCAGCACCATGTATGTGGCAGGCCCTTGGTTACCGTAGTGGTGGAATTTCCACTTGCATTTCCGCAATGAAGTTTTCCAATGTGGAGACTGATGCATCTAATACGCGGGAACACCCAGAGATGGTGACTTTGCATTTGCATTAGTTTCTATTATAATTTTCTTGTTGTTGTGCTCGTTGCCAGATGTTCCTTAGCCTCTATTAGATAATTGTCTATTGATTGCGAGAATTGCATGTAGCAAGATAACAAATATGTAGCTTGCAGATTCGTTACTTGATTTCTGCAGCCATAATGTATGTGAAATGCTTAGATTTTTGTATTGTAATATTGTGAGTCTTTGAGGTTAGAATTACCATGGGCTGCCCAAGGATGTTCCCCTGTCTTCGCTTCCAGTTAGTAATACACATCTCTTACACCAAATCCGGTAACCTTTCCCCTTACAGAATATGGTTTCTTGTATAAGTAATATGTCTATCTGTTCCTGCATAGCTGCTATCCTTACTTCATCTGTAGCATTTCTTGATTGGTCTAGGTTTATATCTGCCACACTTTCAGTTCGGCCGTTCTATCCATAGTCGATTCTTTCCGTTCTAGCTTTCATCTCCGGTTGCAGTCCTGGGCAGTTGTCATCTCTTGTACAGTGGTCGTTCTTCTTACCTACTATTTGTGCATAGTGCACAGCGACGGGGTTTTTTGTCTTATTTGGACACTTCAACTGTGACTATAAAACATTTTTCTGCGCAGTGTCCGCCATACGGTGTCTTTTTCTCGGCAGTATTTGGCTGGGTGCCCGAATGAATGGCACTTAAAGCATCTCGTCAAGCCAACATAATCATCAATTGGGCAGCGATTAAATTCTACATACAGTCTTCCCTTTGCTATTAGTTCCTTTCTGAGTTCTGGAGCAACTTCACATACCCAATGTTCCTTATTGGTGTTTTTTTTTTTCAGTCGGAATTTTGGCCTTAATTTGTTTGCTTTTATTTGTTCAAATTCTTGGGAGTTAAAGTTCTGTTGGCGGATTGCTTCCAGAATCTGGTCCCTCGCCCATAATATTGGGTAAGTCGTATAGTATAATGCTAGGTTTCATCATCTGCCTGCTATCCTCTGCTGTGAGACCTGCCTCGTTTAGTTTTTCATACTGTGCTGAGTGCAGTTGCCTGCTCGACTGTGGGATACCTCCACGCGGAGCTTTCCTGATGTTGTGCTTCTGTGTTTGAACTATTTGCCAACCCTCTGTTGCGGGACTTACTAGTCTTGGTCACATATTTCTTTTATTCGTCTTACCTGTTTAGTCCAGACTCTTTGGGGACTGAGATTATAAAAAGTATTCTTCTGTGTATGCTTCGGATGGGTAGTGGCCATCAGAAATCAATTTTCGAGCTTTGTGGGACATTCGTTTTACGTTGGAGAGGCGCTGCCGCTTGTGCAGGAGCTCTGTGCACAATTTTCCCTGATCTCTCTGACTGAGGCTTCGATGTTTGTCTAGGCGTGAGATGACTGTTCTGAGAGTATCATTTTTCACTTTCTGCGCTTCTGCTCTTTTAACTTCTCTGGTTACGGTATTGATGAGAGTTTATCATCTGGATGGTTCGAGGAACGACATATTGCTGTGTACACTGACGGGCCTTGGAGCCGTACACAGTTCTTAATTTCTACACAGAATGTAGAAAATACTTCCATCCTCTTCATCTTGGTTCTGCCTCATCTGATTAGCTTCCCTCTCCGTATGTACTTGCTGCTTCTTGAGAGAGGTGAGTGCTCATCGCCTCCTTTTTCAGGCCGTGAGTTAGTTTCTTTTCTACGGCCGAGGTTGATTCTGCGTTGCTCTCTTCATGCCGAGTCATCACTACTACTGTATTCTGTAGTTTTCTTAGTAGTTTGGCTTCTTAGTTAGTCTGAGAGACTGTCCTCGTTTTCTTCTGCTAGAATGGTCAGCGATGTTACACTGTGTGAGTAGGTTAGGTGTTTAATGCTCTATAGTAGAGAAGATGCATTGCATATGTAGAATATCATACGCCTAATTTGGAACCAGATTTTTATCTGGTTTTTTCCGGCAAACCAAAACATCTTGATTTAATTTCATTGCAACGTCAAAGACAAACAGAAGTTGTTCCTTACGAACGTTTCTTTTTAGTGATGATTGTTATTGTTAATGTCTAGTGTGTAAGACTTACTCTATAACTATTCTTAGTCTATGTTTTGTTAGTTTGTTAGAGAAGTGTAGTCTATATACCAGTTTATGTTGTAAAATTATTATATGAGGAATGGCTTCTATTCTTATTGATGATTATTATTACTTAATAGCTAGTGTGTAACTATTATATATAGGTAGATAATGAGGTATTCTATTGGGCCCAGATGGTGGGAAAAGACGTCACTGTGATTGTCTTTCTTTGTTATAATGTAGTCGGTTTTTTTAATTGTATTATAATTAAGCTAATGCTTGCTTATTATGTATGTTTATATATACATGTGGCTTGAGGACTGAACAGTTCATCAAATGAGAGTGTTCAAGATCTCAGTTATACGAAAGTCATTATCTTCCTCAGGGATATCAATGGTATTAATCGAATCGGTAAAATCACACTCGAAATTTTCAGGAAATAGTTCGCCCCTCTCAACCATGCAGGATGGTCGTTGTTGCTCTTCAGTATAACTCACGGCTGCAATGTTTGGGTTGGCTTCTGTGCTGGAATATAAAATTGGATTATCTGATTCTACTATCCTCCTTGACACTGAAGAACTGGATGTTTGTGTTGTATATTTCGGGTCGTTTATTATTGTTTTACTTGATAGTGCTGCCAAAAGTGTGGGGTACTTTGTTTCTAGATTTGATATTGCTGCCCGATTTTGCGGAAAGTCCTGATGCAGTTGCCTTGAATTTGATTCAGGCTGATAAACACTTGGTGGTACCTGATTGGTTGTATTCACCGGATAAGGTGGGAAATAATTCTTAGTGCCGGATTGATCTTTCGTGGCACATGAATTTGTATCTACTGCTTCCAACATTTCCCTTGATAATGAAGAACTCGCAGTTTGGTCTGAAGTTTTTGGGGCGTTGATTAATGGTTGACTGCGAAGTGCTGCGAAAATTGTGGGGAATTTTTTTTTCTAGATTTGAATCAAACTTACTTAATCTTGTTGTTGTACCTTGAGGAAAATTCTGAGTCAGTTGCTTGGAATTTGATTGACCCTGATCAAAAGTGGTACTTGGTGGTGCCTGAATGATTGCAGTCACGGGATTGGGTGGCAAGTAGATGATCGTTTGTGAAGAAATAAACCCATTTTCCTTCTTCTTGATTCCGCTGTTTTGGAACCAGATCTTATTCTGATGTTCTGGCAAACATAATACAGATGCAATTTCTTTACAACGTGTGTGAGAAACGTAGTTATTTCTATTGAACGCTTCCTCTAGTATAATCAGCTATTCGCTAGTGTAAACGGTCCTCGACCTCTTAATGGCAGTCTCCTTGGTCTTATCTGAAACATTAATGATTTAATTCAATTAATAATTTAGAATTAATCAATTTAATTTCTGTGTTAATGCTTGAAGCCCCACTAAAATATCAGTGGTAACCCAAAATTATTAAAAAATGAACAACCCAGGAGTCAATTGAACCGATAAATATTTGTGTCGAATTGAGAATACGAGACAACAAGGAATTGTACGACAAATAATGAACCTCACTATTGCAACTTGTATTACATTAAATAAAATGCACTCGGCTGACCACGTAAAAGGCTCTCAACAAACCGAGCACCAAAAAAGGTGACTACAGTAAGTTTATTGGAGAATAGAAGAGTTGGAAGACTGAAAAAACGATGGGAGGATGGTGTTAAGGAAGATGCTGCAAACCTACATAAGTGTCGCAACTGGAGGCTGAGGAAATAGAAATGTTTGGAGGCCGAATTAAGAGAGGCCGAAGCTCAAATTTGAGCCAATCAGCCATTGGATGGATGGATGGATGGATGGATGTTAATACTTGTAGTAGGCCTAAATGAGAAATAAACTTTTTAGGAACATATTTGAACCGAATACAGATGAACAGACGGGCATATGGAGATGGGTAGGCATACATAATAGCGTGTGGTGTCGTAATTATTTTCCTTGCCTCTAGTCCGGAGGGTCGCGGATTCAATCCCGGCCGGGTACGATGGGTATTTAGGATGGAAAAATCCAAAGGACAAGCCCTCCGAGAGGGTCTGTTAGCCGGGGATCCGGATTCTGTAGATTTTCGGCTCCTAAAAGAATCTCAAACCTGAAAAAAAGGCCTGTGTGGTAAATTTAACTGGCCTTTATCCATCCAATGAGTTACATAGTTCCTTACTAGGTGTATCATTGAGGTGATGTGCTAACCTCTTGTGACTCGTTGACATCCGAGGGTAAATAAGCATAACTGAAATAATCTTATTAAGAAACTATAGTGTCTTACGGTTTATGAATGTGGTATAACTACACAGTAAAGAGACTATATAGGCGTATAACTTAACAGTAAGCTGTACGACCATTATAATATAATGATGATGATGATGATGATGATGATATGATGATGATGATAAATTAAAATCCCATCCATTGCCAACCCACTGGCTCTGTCGAATTTTTTGGTTCATGGCTGCGCGGACATAAGCTCTCCATACATCCCTATCCTGAGCTCATATTTTCTAATCATCATTGAATGATAAAATCAAAGAATATAGAGAAAAATGGTTTAGACATGTAGAAATAATGAATGTAACAATCTACTTCTCTCAAATCATGGATAATATTATTCTCCCACCTCATTCTTGTCTACAACTGGGCGTTTTCCTTCTGATATTCCTACCAGAAGTTTCCATGCACCTCTTTCATCCCTATATGTGGAACACGTACTGCCCATAGCAGCCTATGAGACTTAATTTTCTTATTATATCTGGCTTCTTATACATATCATATAGCTCACTAGTATGTAGTTTTCTCCATTCACCTATCTGTTCATCTCTTTTTTATCAAAAAATTTTCCTAAGAACTTTATTCTCAAATACTCGTAATCTTCTTTCCCCCCTTAAAGTAAGAGTCCATGTTTCGCATCCATATAATATAAAAGGTAATGTTATCCCATTACAGGGCTAGGAGGCCATTGGGGTAGTAGGAGGTTAAGGCTCCCACTTTTCTGGACAATCGGCACATGATGTCAGCCAGGTTATCAGAACTGCGTGACGGCCGTATTAACACGCAGTATAAGTGTCTAGAGGCTGAGTCGAATGAAATAAGTTAAAATATCTTCTTAGGTAAAATCCGTCGTCCTAAACTTTTAAAATAGGCTATGTGATATTTATGCCTGTAGGCCTTTCAGGACATCCATCCCATTATCAGCAGTTCTTTCTTTGCTACAGCACCCAGTATGATGTTTGATACTGCTGGTCCTAATGTGGCTTTGTCGTGACTAAAGCTTCTTCGTGACGGTATCATATAGTAGGTTGTTTAGTCTGGGAGTGCTTTCATTTATTAAAAGCTTATTGTCTATTTCCTTGATAATTTCCAGGTCTTCCAATATGTTGATTCTAGTTGGATTTCCCTCTTTGTGTACTATTGTGAGGGTGTCTTCACTTGAGTTCATTCTATGACCTGCGTTTATTATGTGCTTAGCGTAATTAGACTTTCCATATGCGTATACAAAATTGTTACGATGTTCTTTAAACCTTATTTTGAAGCTTCTTTTGATTTTACCTATAGGCTATAGAACTTGTCACAGTGTTTGCATGTTAATTTATATACACCCTTGCCATTAAATTTATTATGTTTTTCTATTTTGTTACTTACTTATTATTTAGTTTATTATTAGTTTTGTAGGCTATGTTAAATTTTTATTTATTTTTCTCAATATTTTTGTCAATTTTATGGTTTCGTGGCCTGTGTAAGTTAGTGTAATCCATGTATTATTAACATCCGTTTCTCTTTCTAGTTTTGTTATTTTATTTATATCGGTTCTCCGATTTTGTTTTCTTACAAGTTTCTCTATAATTTTGCCGTTGTATCCATTGTTTTTAGCCATTTCTTTGATTACCGCAATTCCTTGTTGTAATTAATTTTGTTTAATGGCAGTTTTAGCATTCTAATAATTAGGCTCTTGAATATGCTGATTTTTTGTTGGTGCGGATGTCTTGATTTATTGTTGGTTTTCTGTATATAGGCCTATCTATTTCAAGTTTTTTTTTTTGTTTTTGTGTTTTTAACCATGTTAAGATCCAAAAAATTTATATTGTTGTTTTGTTCAATTTCTTCAGTGAATTCAAATTTATTGTGCATATTGTTTGATTCTGATAGAATTTCTATTTCTTTTTTTCTGTTTGTACTTTCATAAATGATTATAATGTCATCCACGTATGTAGCGATTAATTTTATGTTGTATTTTTGTGTTAATCTTTCGTAGTGTGTATTTTCTAAATGTTGTGTGAATATTTCTGATAATATCCCTGAAGTTGTAGATCCCATAGGGATTCCATCTTCTTGCATACATATCTCAATATTAAATTGAAAGTAATTCTGTGTCATTACAGTTTTTGTGATTTATGTAGTTTGGATTCAAATTGTTTGTTTCTAATTGTTGCTTAATTATATTTAGTTTTTCTTCTATTGGAATATTTGTATATAGATATTTTATATCGAAAATTACCATTTTTGTACTATTATTCACCTCGATGTCTATGAGTTTGTCTGCTATTTCGTAAGAATTCTTTATTGTGTATTTATCCTCTAAGTTAATATATTTCTTCAATTTGTGTGCAATTGATTTAGAGAGTTTATAATTGGGAGCGTTGATGTAATTGACTATTGGCCGTATTGGAATATTTTCTTTATGTATTTTGGGTAGAGCTTTCATTAATGGAATTGTTGGATTATTGTTTATATAGGGCCTACATATTATTATATTTGTTAGTTTCATTGTTGTTAATTATCATAGGGCATGTTTTTGTTATTTAGGGCCTATTTTAAAGTTCTGTTGAATTTGGCTGTAGGATCTTTATCTATTTTCTTAAATTTATTTTCATCTATAAATTGCTTTGTTTTTAGATTGTAGTCATCTTTTTTGATCAGAAGTGTTGTGTTTCCTTTATCTGCTTTTGTATGTGTAATATCATAGTTTTTAAGTTTAGATTTTAGTGTATGTATCTGTTTTAAGTTCTTCTTTTCTTCTTTATCAATTGTGGGTGATATTTCTTGTATAGTTTTGGCAGTTATTTATCTGGTATATTCTTTATTATTAGATTGTAATTTATTAATTGCTATTTCGCTCTCAATTATCATGTTGTCTTGTATTTTATTTACATTAGGATTGGGGAAATTAAATTTATAACAATTTTCTAGTATTTTATTTTCGTCATTATTTAGTGTAAGTTCTATTAGATATATTAGTCTTTTATCTAATATGGATTTACTAGGAATTTGTGTGTGTTTTTTGTTGTGTTTGGTTGAATTTAGATTTTCAAGTTTTTTGTTATATGTTTGGTACTTATTTATTAAAATATTATTAATATCTTCGTGTATTTGTTTTTTTATGATGTACCAACATTTACTATATATTTTATTTGCTTCTTGTGTAAGATAATATAATTTATTATTATTATTTTGTTTCTTTATATATAAGAATTTTATTTAATTTTTTATCCAGTTAATTTCTGCATTATTTTTTGTTTTTATGGCTGAGTATGTTTTATTTTTTATTTTAATTTTGGCATCATTTGGGATAATGTTATGAATTAAACATTGTCTGTTGAAATATATATTGGCAATAGACTTATGTAGCGTTAATTTAGTTTTAAAAAGACTAGACTTAGTTTTGGCCTGACTGGCTATAGAGTCAATACTAATCAAATTCATTGTTAAAACCGTTGAGGTGGAGAGTCATAAAACAAGTAAGTTACAATACCATCTTACATAAAATCCGTCGTTCTCAACTTTTAAAATATGTGATCTTTATGCCTGTAGGCATTTCAGTACATCCGTCCCATCTTCAGCAGTTCATTCTTCTCTACAGCATCCAGGTTGATGTTTGATGCTGCTGGACCTAATGTGGCTTTGTCGTGACTAAAGCTTCTTCCTGACGATATCGTCTAGTGGGTTGTTTAGTCTGGGAGTGCTTTCATTTATTAAAAGCTTATTGTCTACTTCCTTGATAATTTCCAGGTCTTCCAATATGTTGATTCTAGTTGGATTTCCCTCTTTGTGTACTATTGTAAGGGTGATTTCTATTGAGTTCATTGTATGAACGGCGTTTATTATGTGCTTAGACTTTCCATATGCGTAAGTTACGATGTTCTTTAAATCTTATGTTGAAGCTTCTACCTATATAGACCTTGTCACAGTCTTTGCATGTTAATTTATATGACCCCAGGGCCATAGTGCCGCCAGAAGATTTGGGTCAGTTTAAAATTCCTGATCCCACCGGGACTCGAACCCTCGACGTTGTAGTGTAGTGCCTTAACAAATAACTCCTAACAACTTTATTCTCAAATACTCGTAATCTTCTTCCCCCCCCCGTAAAGTAAGAGTCCATGTTTCGCAACCATATAATATAGGGCCTAATTAGGAGAATACCTGTTTTATATATTTTCAGTTTAACATTTTTCTGAAAAGAATTCGGAAGACATGAGTCCCTGTATAAGAGCATGCATTTACAGAATTGAGCCTATGTTTAATTACTTTGTGCATCTCATTCCTATTTGTAATTATTTTTCCTAGCTAGATAGTTGAAATGAGCCACTTCTTCCAAATTTTCTTCATTTGTCATTAGATGTCCATTTCTATTATATAATGCATTTCTATGTGTGAACATATATTTAGTTTTAATGATGTTTATTTCCAGTCCCAATTTCTTAGTGTTCAATAGAGTGCGTATGTTGGTCCTTAGTATCTCCTCGTTATCGCTCAATAATAATATATCATTAGTATAAAAATAAATACCTATATAATTTTAATTTTAAAAGTTAAAAAATACCAAATCCATCCATAGTAACTCTGCCCGAAGGCAGGTCCTTTACTGCAATTATAGCTTTTTCATGTTATGCTTGTAGCTTTACTAGGGAATTGTACATTCCCGTTGCTTTCCACACCGCTGAAGGATGATGATGATATGATGATAATGATAAGGATGATGATGATAATGATGACCATATGATTTCGGGGATCGTTTGGGCCTTAAACTTTTCCTGACATTTGTCTTACAGGTGAGGAAAAACCCCGATAAAAATCTCACCCAGAAAAACTGCCCCGACCGGGGATCGAACCCGGGCCCGCTGCGTGACAAGGCAGCACGCTACCTCGAAACTACAGCGGTGGACTAATACCAAATAACAACATAAAATTAAATAATAACATGAACAATCACTGTCTTCTGTCCTTGTGTAATAAACGTTCACATCGCTATGACAAATGTGGCAACACCGCATGTCAAGTATTGCCGCGCGGCACCCGCTTTTATATAAACTGATAACCATCAGAATGAGGCTACATTCACTGATCAAAAGATAAGATCCAGTAACCTGAAAATAGATAACAGTACGATTGACCTGTGTGAACAATAAGGATCTCAACCCATATCATGCAGTGTTGCCAAGTTAATTAACTTTAGAAACATGACATTTTTATTAACCCTTACTCTCCCAGTTATGTTATACGGACAAGAATCATGATGTATTCTTACTTTAAGGAAGAAATAAAAATTACAAGAACCTATTTGGGAATAAAGGTCTTTGGAAAATTTTTGGATCAAAGAGAAATACACGGAGAGGTGAATGGAGAAGACTAATTAACAATGAGCGACGTAACCAGTTAAAATAAGAATAGTCAAGTCCCGTAGATTGTGATGGTCAGGACATGTGGCACGAATGGGGAATTAAAAAAAGGCATGGAAGCTTCTTGTAGGAAAAATAGAGAGATAATGTCTAATTGGTGTTCCTAGAATCAGATAGGAGGATATCATTAACAGAGATTTGAGGGAAGTAGGTATTACGGGGGATGATTGGAAAACATTAGTTGGGAATACAAATATATGGAGAGCTCAAGTCCAAGCGGGCATGAATCTACGGGATTAAAGCTGCTAATGAGTTGGTTAGTTATTCTTTGAATAACCAAAAATGCCTTTTATTTTTAAAAAGTTCCTTAAACTAAATCCTGAAATATATAAACTAGTTATTCATCAAATTATATTATTTGGATGCAAAACATGGATACTTACCTTTAAGAAAGGAAAATAGTAAAAATATTTCTGATTAAAATTAGTGCCGCACCGTGACCGATTTTTTTAGACATAATTTCTTAGTGCAGAGTTATTTCTCATGAAATCAGCCAGTATGGAATCGATGGCCACAAAGTATCATGAGGCATTTGTGTAACTACACTAAGTATCGGCATCAGGTTGACTAAATCAGCTATAGCGGTTGTGGGACCCAACATGCTGACCACATTTCACTCCTATGCTCGTTGGATGATCGTCTACCTCTGTGATTAGCATGTGGACGTGAACCCAAAGACCATTTAACTTATGCCTGTCGTGCCATGGAGTTTAGTTTAGAAACTAAAGTTCTCACTATTTTCTTAGGACCAAAGACAATTGGCAGGTAAATGGAGAAGACTACTAAAGTGAGCTCCATTTTCAATATGGAAAAGCAAATTTAATACGTTATATAAGTCTCGGAAACTGCGATGGGCAGGACATGTGGCACGAAGAGGAATTGAAAGATATATATATATATATATAGAAATATCTCGCAGGAGAAAGAGAGAAGGCTGCAAAATAGACCGACAAATAACGAGATATAAATATAACACTATTCGTGATTATAGGGAGAAAAATTAAACAGGACATGATTGAAAATCTTTACTACAGCATTTATACAAATTTTGTATTAGTTTTAAGAAACATTTTGCCCCGTTCATATTATTGTTAATCGTTTAAGAAAATAAAATAAATAAGCCTTAAAGATCTGTATCTACTGACCCTGAATTTTAAGAAAATAAAATAAATAAGCCTTAAAGATCTGTATCTACTGACCCTGAATTAGAATGTAAGAACAAATCCTTCTGAAGTAATTTTAACCACAGGTCCGGAGTCTGAAGATTTTCAGGCTTGTAAAAGAACCCCACGCTTAAATTGACTTTTCTGAGCAATTTCTTCAACTACCAAACGCTCGTTCTCCTTATTCTCTTACAAAACGCTTCTATTTCCTTCTCTCATTCCACATTCGTGCCACTTGCCTGCCAATCTTATTCTGCTAGACTTAACTATTATTATTATATATGGATTAGTATAAAGATCATGTAGCTCTCTTAAGTACGTTTCTCCATTCCACTGTATGTTCAGCTCCCTTTTGTACAAAAATATTACTAAGAATTTAATCCCATAAAGGTCCATACTAGTTATCGTTTATCCTCCGTGTGAAGTAAGAGCCCAGGTTTTGCATCTATTTAATACCTTTACATAAAATAATATAGTAGTTTCAAGTAATAATATTACCACTTAGATGAGGCGCAGAAAGTTGTGTGTAAACTGAAATGAAACAGGAAAGGTTATAGTTCTACTTGTGTTAGTGAGAGTATATCTTTCTTTGTTTGTTTCTATGCCAACAATAATAACATATCTGGCATCCCTTTCATTTAACATGAGTTTTTTTTGTCATTGTTAGTTAAAGTCTAAATCAACACCCATAAAACACACTAAAACTACCAAAAAAGAATGATATTTTTTTACTGTTCACTTGTTTAAACCAGGCTTTCCTCTTTACAACACTTCGCCACTAATTCCAGAGATTTCCTATCTTTCCAATATCATTTTCCATACCCCTCTTCATCATGGTAATATATATATATATTCCCTCATACCATGTTCTTCTGCTTTTGCTCCCTCTTCCTTCTTCCTGGTTCCATCCTATTTTACATCCGTTTCGGCCACTTTTCTTCCGACATCGTTGTACATGTCCATTCCAACCTAATGCTCTCATTTGACATCCTATCGACAACAGTTTGTTGTGCATCCAATTCTTGTCTATAGTATGTATTTTTTACTATTAGATTTGAAAAGTTTCCTAAGTATAGATACCCATCTCCAGCGTAGCCGTCGATGGGAGCTTACTTTATTGGAAATGACGAATTAACAATTACCTAAATGATTTGATATCACACGATATGAAGTCCAAAGATAAAGTGTAAGGACGAGATAGAAAGATGTATGAAAGGGAGAAATTTGGAAGAGTTAAATTGGATATAGGCCTATGGTGAGAAGGTAGTAGACATTAAAATAAAAAAAAGGCTTAAAAATAAAAAATAAAATGTAAATCAGGTTTTAAAATATTTAATTATCATGTTAAGGTACATCCGATTAAAAATGCGGTATTTAGCCTTACAATATTGTTTAGGTCATTATTATAAAAAAGCTCATGATCTTCATAAATATATAAACCATCATATTTCATTCTAATCATTCGTTGCAATACAAAACTATTTACAAATATAAGGAAATGAGACATTTATAAAAGAAAATATTATTTTATGGCGAGCACCTCGATGTATGACAGGTAACGAACTAAAAACAATCCAGGTGTGGAGCTAGCATTAATTCAGGGAATAAATCGTATACATTATTCCAAAAAAAATTACCTTCAAGCTGCCATCTCGAGATACACTGTTTTTAATAATGTAGGCAGCAATATGTTTCAAAAATGTATAAGATTTCTGTCTGAACACACGCTCACCGGACCACTGATTTCACTTTAACGACATTACCTCTACATCGAGTTGTTCAGCTAAGCATGTAACTGTGTACATTATGGAAATTTTTATTTTAGTTTTAAACATATATTGAGAAAAATATAATACTAGAGAATTAATTTCGTAGGCCTTGAACAATTTCACTGTAATCTTAATAAAAAAAAGTAATAATACTAAATCGTTCCATGGCGAGAAGGCCTTAAATTCCCTTGCCCTACCAGCCAGCTGCTAGCGTCAATTCCAGATGTGTTAATCACTAGAATAACGATCATCGAACCAGTGTAGAGGAGACGTTATTTGATGTTGCTTAGGACTGCGTCAATTGTAGAATAATACTAGGTGATACAGACGATGATTTCGTTTGTGTATTTTGATTACAAACTTCAGGATTGATCAAGTCGCCTGAAGGGACAGTGTGCAAAATCTAAGTTATACCCATATAAGAATTTTCATCAGGGTCATTAATGTAATTCATGAAATCAGTAAAATCATGGGACAGGATTAGTCCGGGATGGTTCAATACAAGGGTTTATTATAAGGAATCCTCGGAATGTGAGAATTTTATGCTCGCGGTCTAGTCAGGTAGGGTTCGGTGAGCAATCAGGAAACTTATCTCAGGGAATAACGCAAGGAAGATTAACGTGATACGTTAATATGAAATCACTGGAGGCTGCCGTGGAGTTAACACAGTTGACTACTTTATTCACCTATATGTATACACAGGTCGGCCCTCCGACTATTTTGTAGAGCACCAAAGCACAATGTAGGAGATGATCTAGCAATGTGCCCTATTTGAAGTAAGGCTAACCACTAACTGATCTATTAGGCTGAGGGCCAGCAACTAACTGATGTGCGATTCTCTTCGCGACTCATTTATTTGGGTATTAGGTATTTTGTGATCCCGCCCACACGTGCTTTGGACCTCCTTACAAATTTACCCATTTTACAAGTTTTGTGGCTGGTTTACGCCCATTCTCATTACTGGGATGTTCGAATCTTCCATATATTTTTCTTTATGTTGGTAGAATAATTATATTTATTTTCGTATAACGTCTTGCTATTGACACGTCTCCGATAAAGACGTCACCTGTCATGTCAATATCTTATTGTGTGAAATGTCACCTGTTAGCTTGGGGATTTGTGTCGAGTTTGACAGGTACCTACCTGGCCGAGTCTTTTGTTACAAAGGGACAGTTCAGATTCTTTTCCCCATTGTATTCGACACGCTGCCACTGGAAAACCCCTGAATTATACATGCTTTTCCTGAGTAATAACTTTATGATATAGCTTAATTTATTAAGCTATATATCAAAATCGTCTATTGTTCTAGTTATCAATTTATTTCTATTTCTATTATACTAAAAATTGTTTCCTGATTATTTTGAATATAAACTCGGTATAATTTGGATTGTTATTACTCTTTTTGTATTTAGGCCTAATATTACGTTTGAATAAAATACCTTTTCATTATTAGATACTAGGAAACAATGCCTAGACCTAATATCGGTGCAATCATGAGGAGACTCTAACACTTCCCTAATTACTTCGTCAATATTCATATTCCACGAGTTCATATCTTCTACCTCATTTCTCACTGACGATGGAACATGTGATTGAGGTTGCACCTCAAACGTGCAAGATGGCTGTTATTGCAATTCAGGTTTCACGGGATTCAAAAATTTTCCAGTATCTTACCGTATTTTACCGCTTGTTTTCAATACTTTCCATTGCTTGTTTAAAATTTCAATTTTGCTTTTCCCTCTATAGAGTCCTGGGTTCGATCGAGTGTGCTCGCCTACACATAAATCGCTAGGGCTTTAAGATGTAAATATTACTTAGTACGATTATGTAACCTGAATTCCGTATATCATTCCCTCGTGAGGTCATGATTTTTTTGAGAGCATTTCCTTTTTTTTATCATGTGTCATCCGGGATGCGTCTTGCATCTTAAATTCTCTCGTATCTAACATATCTGCCGATTTCCCGTGCTACAGCCTACAGTATTTAACTTTACAAAAAAATCTAAATGGTGTTGTTTCCTTAAGTTCTTCCTATTTCGTTCGGCAATATCTCATATGTTCTCTTCTTTATTTAACTTTTTACATTATTCCTGATTATGCGTGGACTTTATTCCGTGTCTTGGGTCCCCATCTTACCTATGGGTTTAACCTCTCCCTTTTGTCATCCCCTACTCTTTTATTTCCCTCTTAATTTGCATATACGTTTATGGGTTAGTTCCTAGTCTCATACGTGTAGACTTATTCCCTATCTTACCTATGGGTTTAACCTCTAAGTTCGTGTACAACCCCATGTGTTTAACCTCTAATTCCTTGTACTATCCTTATGTGTTTAACTTCTAATTTCTTGTATTACCCTATGTGTTCAACCTCTAATTTCGTGTACTCCTTATGAGTTTACCCTTTAATTTCATGTACAAGCTATGTGTTTAACCTCTAATTCCATGTATTCCTTATGTGTTTAACCTCTAGTTTCATGTACAGCCTACGTGTTTAACCTCTAATTCCATGTATTCCTTATGTGTTTAACCTCTACTTTCATGTACAACCTACGTGTTTAACCTCTCATTTTCTGAGATCTTCCTACCTAATGTGTTTAACCTCTTTTGGTATGTAATATCCGTACTTAGGTCAATATGTCTCTCTTGGCTCTACTCGTCGATCGCACAATCGTATTATTGTGTGTTTCCTTTAGTATTCTTCTCTAGTGTCCCAAAGTTTCTGATGTCCCTGACTAGTATTTGTTGTCTCTTCGTTATGACCATATTCTATGTGCGCGGACGACTTTCTCATCGCGGTTTCCCTTTCCGCTTTGCTATAACCACCGGTGGCATCTTTTGTTTCCCTGGCATCGTTATAGACTCTGGATGGTCCCTGACCATCGCTTATTGGGGGCCCCAGACCATGACTGGGCTACGAGCCTCGAAGGCATGGGGATATGCAACGTTTCCCTTGATGCCAACGGTGGCCCTAGTCATGCCTGCCCCCTCCCTTGCGCGATTCCTGTCTCGCAAATAAAGCCAGGTGAGCCAGCGGGAGGACCGGGCTGCGTCCTTGAAGGCGGAGAATGTATTCCGTGAACAGTGGCCCTGGCCCTTCCTGACACACCCTCTAATTCTGTCGCTCCAGAATTGTCCTATGATAAGCCGGGTAAGCCAGCGAAATGACCGGGCTGTGTCCTTGAAGGCGGAGAATGTATTCCGTCATCAGTGGCCCTGGCCCTTCCTGACACACCCTTTAATGTGGCGTCACCAAACCCTCGCTCCGTCAGTGGGGGTGGATTTGATTCGATTTCCCGTGACGTGGTTCGTATCTTGCTCACCTAGCCGTCTGTCACCCGGGTGCCGTTATGTACTATCGATTCTTTCGTTTCACGTTTCGCTTTCGTGTGTTTGCTTTGTCTTTTCGTTTGTCTCTAGTTTCTCGGATGCCTATCTCTCCCTAAACGATGCTGTTCCATATGGTCCCTAACGTCAGTGCCAAGCCGGCAAGATTTTATGGCCAGTGCCCCAAGATCATTTTGGAGACCTCTGTCTCTAGATCATGTCATAACGTGGGTGTCCCACCTTCCGACTTGCACCTGCCTAGCTTTCTCCCCAGCTCGTTGGCGAAGTGTTCAGGCAACTCGCCAAATTGTCGAGGCAATAATCCTCTCCAAAAGGGTCCTTAGTCCTTCCCAACTTGTATCTCTGTGTGCGACTATGTAAATGTTTTATCTCTGTGTGTGTATGTCTAACGTTACCCAGCCAAGTTGTAGCCAATCCTCTTATTATCCCTCGTAGCCTAAAAATGAAGAGTCTTAAGCGATCTAGTTTTCATCTATTATCGTAATATGTCATATCCCATATGTGTGTGTGTCTACTTCTCGACTGGTCACTAGTCCTAACTGACATGGTACAAGGCCTGCAGTATAAGAGAGTCTAGGCGCCTTTAGACACTCCAATCTTTCCCAAGCCAGTCCATTCCCGCAGGAACCAATGCCTGTAGAGTGTATTATTTGTTGTGTCATACTCAGTAATAGTATTTTGTGTAACCCCTGGGTTCCCATTTGAACTTTCACTTTCTACTATATCGGATAAAACATCTCACTGTTTGTCAAGTATCTTAATTTCCACAAAAAAAATAATAATAAAGCCCAAAAAATAATATTTATGTGAATAAGTCTATCTTTTGATCACTTCTGCAAGCATCTTGTTTCCACCCTTACTCCGTATTTCTAACTAGCGGAGTTCTCCTACGATTGTGCCAAGTCTCCATTCCCCTTTTCAGTTCAGGCTCTTTCTTATTTATTCCGGATTTCCATTCTTTCCGTTTCCGAAACTATAATCTGAATTTCGGGTCAAGCGAGTCCTCCCTTAATTGCCCTAGCCTCTATGACTTTACTCAAGATTTAAACTTCACTTATGATTTAGAAACGCCTCATACTGTAGTTGAGCCTTTCACATGATGCGCCCGCCGGCATTGTTGTAAATCTCTCAACACCGCATGAGAGGTTAACCAAAAAAAATATTTTAACCTGGAGTTCGGTCGTCTTCCCTTCCATGAGTCTTGAGTTGAAAATCCCTCAGTAATGTAATTTCCTTTAGGGAGGGGTGTGGTGCCTGATTTGCTTTATTGCGCTAAATCTCCATTCCCCGCTTCGATCGATTTCCCTCTAATTCATCCTAAGTTTTCCATGCCCCTTTTCCATCTCTTTGTTTTTGAAAATTGAATCTACATTCCTCATTAGTTGCGTTCCCATTTTTTGATTGTGCTAATTCTCTATTCCCCTATTTGATCGATTTCTCTCTAATTCTTCTAAGTTTCCATGCCCCTTTTCCATACTCTCTGCTGCTAAAATACCTTGTCTCTATTTGCTAATACATGCCACTTTTATTTCCTGTAATTTTCTTGGGTCTTTAAGTTGTTACTAATTCCTATCGCTTCTTTTTATGTAAAGTACGCTTCCTGATGTCAAAAAAATATAGTATTTATTTCCCTGTAAATGCAAATAGTATAAATTTTGTTTATATTCCTAATTCAGTCTGTTTGGAGTTCTTATCTATGTGGACGAATCTAACTTTCACCTTCCAAAATAAACACATTCCAGACCCTTGGCTGAAATCTGACCTTCTAATAGACCTAATAGACACTCCGTCTCTTGCACGTAGAGTGAAGATTGACTTTCCCTTAAATTTAATAAGTTATGTGTTTCCTTGGGGAAGTCAAGATGGTGGTGAGTTCACACATTTTTATTCTGAAAAATTCTATATCCTTGAACGGTCCCTAATATTAGTATTATGGTTATTGTTATTATTATTTGTCATCCAATCTCTTCCATATTATTATTATTATCTTTTATTATGAACGTATGATTTGTACCCGAACTTCGTGTGTTATTATTTTATTGCGTTTATTATTATTATTAATTTTAAACCACTCAGTTATTAGTTCTCTCTCTTTTTTTTGTCTAACTCTCGATTTTTTAAACTAAAAAACGTTCCTACATATTATAAGGTGCTCGTCTTTACCATAAAATAACCTAGGATAACAATTCCAGCAACGAAATCGGTATTATTTGCCTTATGCCCTGCCTTGTCATTGTTGCACGGTAGGCGGTTTTAACTCTAATAGTGTTTAAAATTACTTTGATATACTTAGTATGATCATTTATTGCATACAAGCCGGAAAGTCGGGGGTTCAAGTCCCAGTGGGTTAGGATTTTTAAACCTGATCCGAACCTTCTGGCGGCACTATGGCCCTGGGGTCGATTCAGCCTCTATCTGAAATGAGTACCAGACGCTTGTTTCTTGGGAAAAGGCGGCCGTCACGCACGGCTGATAACCCGGCTAACATTAAGTGCCGATTGCCTAGAAATATGGAGGAGCCCTAACGTCTCATTACCTCAAGGCCTCCTGTAGGGGGATTATGTTACTTTATTTTACCAATGTTATTACTTTATTTCCAAATCCTCTGACTTTTATGTATTCCAATTCCCTAGCTATTTTTCTGCTAGTCTTCGGTTATCATTTTTTGTAATTAAATTATTTATAGTCCTATTATTAGATTTATTTTAACTGATTTATTTTCCCAATATAATCACTCATTTCTTTGCAAGTTATAATGTGGTTCCTTGAGCCTTACATGGGCCAAGATTAATTACCTAACTAGTATTAGTGAAAAGGTCCCAGTGTGGATGCACAAGTTGCGGGGAGTGCCTGTAATGGTTAATATAGCCTCCGTTAGAGTGGCCTCTGTAGTCATCGTTGCCACTTTGCAAGTAAAAACTTAATAATAGACGTCAGCCAACTTCCCATTTCTTTATCCTAACAGAACAAATTACCTATGTTAATAAACCATAAATTAATTTTTCGTATCTTACCTCTATCCATGATTCAGTAAGATATCCAAGATCGTATTTTACGTGAATAAATCTATATAAAAAAATGAGTGTTTACATAATACAAGAAGTATTTAGTGCATTAGTGCAGTAAGTGTAAGATGTGTCCGCCATTTTGTTTGCTCAAATTTATTACCCTTTTCGTAATCCTGAAAATATGATAAAAAAATTTCAATATGATAAAAAAAATTCAATCTAGTGGCGTGTAAAAGCAACCTATGATCCCTTGCGCTTATCCCTCGTGGTGATGCTTTCAGAAAAGATTTATGTATACATTTGATCCTGCCACGCCCTTCCCGATAGACGAAATAATAAAATATGTCATTATCAACGTACAATTATTAATAGTGAATGAGATATTGCCTTAATTAACACAAAAAAAATATTAAATCAATTTCATTACTACACTCTACAAACATTCTGGAAAAAATATATCATAACCTAGGTTAACGAACTGAAAAAAAAAACTTTGTCAAAATCATGTACGACACCAAAATAATTAATAAAAACTACATGTATAAAAAAATCAAGTTCTGAAATGAACATAACATATAACATAGCCCCAAAAAGATAAATCATTTGTTGAAAAACATCATAATACCAAAAAATATAACCTAAAAACAGCTATATATTTCACATATCCAATATTTACCCATTGTCCGTACAAAACCCAAAAATTAGATCAAAAAAAAAAAAAGATAACCTAAAGCCAGTTAATAATAGTGTCCCAAAGTTGAAAATTTTCTGGTTTCTCCTCTGTTTTAAAAGACATAGTTTATTCATTAGTACCAATGTGACTCTTATCTTCCCGATTGAAAGAAAACATAAATTTTTACTGTATACGACTTGAAGGTTAATTTTGGGGTCTAGGGTTCGTTTCTCTCCCTTATCCGTGAATATAATAGAAGATTATGTTCACGAACATCCCACACCGCCAGACACCAAATTGTTACACGAGGTCAGTTAAGCGCCGCCGTAACGATAGCGTGAAGATCACTATTGTATAAGTGGTCTTTGGCCCGAGCGGTTGGCCTTGGTTTTGGAGGATGAATTCCATATTTATACATGTTAAAACACAGTAAACAATACAATAACATTATTTATTAAAATAAATCCAAACATATAAAACACTTATTAAAATCAGCTAAAAATCGCCATATTGTCAAGCGTCAAAATACTAAAAGTGTTAAAAATTCATTTAAAGATACAACTTTATTCATTATTCTAAGTTATTTGGACCATTTGGTCCTTTAATTAATTCTATGTCTGAAAAATGACCATTAAAGAATGATAATAGATAACGTTTCATATTTACCCATGTAGAGCTGGTCGAGCTGCGCCCTCTGCAGGGGACCGCGTTCGGTCCCCGCCGCCGTTCTGCTTTCGGTAAAAAAATCGCGAATATTTACATGATAAATTTTAAGTTTCTAATTGGGGAAATTTGGGTGTAGAAAGTTCATGATCTAGTTCGAAACCTTCATCTATGTCAAAATGGAAAGCTTTGTTCTACTTTCACTTCGCGCAACTCACATTACTCTTATCTAATGTGGTCAACTTTCTGACTAAATAATTGTTGGAATCTTGTGACATAGTTTTTGATCCAGGATATAGAAACATGCCTTTTTACTAGCGTTTTTTATATTATTTATGAGTATGAACTAATATGTTTTTCAGTGCGGTTAATTATTCGCCACTCTCTGATATAATACACATGTATGTGTGTCTATCCTTTATCGGCTTTTTATAGTATTTTATTATTATTGCAGTTAGGCCCTAGTGTGGGCATAACAAAGGAAGAGATGCGCTTTCTTCATTTCATAAAAATTACTGTTACAAACTAGATTTAAACCAGTCTTACGTTTGTATTTTTATTAATTACAAATCAAAAGTGATTTTTAAATTAGACATTCAGTGGCGTTGCTCCGCAACGTAAGTTGTTTTTTACGTCAATATATTAATTTTTTTTTTTGCTCAAGAAACCCATTTCGTAGAATAATGTTACGAAGTTAATATTTTTTTTTTTGTAAATCTTGCCAGGCGGAATTATTATACACATATATATATATATATATAAATATATTATATATATAAATATATATATAATATAAATATATTATATATATATAAATATATATATATATATAAATATATATATATATATAAATATATATATATATATGTTATAATTATAATTAAATTTTTAGCTTTTAGCAATGCATGCATTAAATTACATGATTAGAAATATAAATCCTCAGACGGGACTGGAACCCGGACCTCTGGATTCATATCCCACTACATATAGTAATAATGAGAATATATTATAATAAGACAAATGAATATTTGTACTAGACTTGCTCTGCAGCGTAAACGGCAGCGCACTGGGATATATATGTATATTATAAATACATTTTTCACAATGAGCAATGCTAGCTTATAATGACATGACATGGAAAATTAGTGTTAGGACGGGACTTGAACCCGGAACTCAGCATTTATATCCCACTACATTTAGAAATAATCGGAATATATTATTATAAGAGAAATAAATGTTTGTACAAGACTTGCTTGGTGGCGTAATCATTAGCGCACTAGAATATATATAGTCCACCGCTGTGGTCTCGAGGTAGCGTGCTGCCTTGTCACGCAGCGGGCCCGGGTTCGATCCCTGATGTGGAAGTTTTTCTGGGTGGGGTTTCATCGGGGTTTTTCCTCACCTTAAGCCAACTATCAGGAAAACATTAAGGCCAAGCGGTCCCGCAAATCATTGCCCTCATAATCATCATCATCCTTATCTTTCATCATCATATCGTATCCTTCCACGGTGGGAACGCAACGGGAGCTACCACACCTAAATTCCCTAGTAAAGCTGCAAGCATAGCATGAAAATGCTTGATTGCAGTGAAGGACCTACCTCGGGCAGAATTTACTATGGATGGATGGATATATATATATTACATATATATGTACATATATAATATATACAATATTATTATATATATATATATATAATATTAAATTTAGTCTTTGAGAAATACAGGCATAAGTCAAATGATAAGAAAAATAAATGTTCGGACGGGACTTGAAGCCGGATCTTGGATTACACCATATTACTTCTAGTAATAAAGAGTGTAATTTTAATATTAGGAATTTATGTTTGCTGTAATTAGCTCGGTGGCGTAATAGTAGCGCTATGGGATATATATATATATTATATATATATATATATATATTGTAGTCCCGGGCCGTAGCTGAGCGTTAAGGTAGGAAGCCTTGGCGGCAGAGCTACGGGACTGCGCTGTTCGAGTCTCCATGCGGGAAGAAATTTTCTCATGGTTTTCGGCCGGCTGGGACCGTTGCCGACCCAGCATCGTTTGAAGCAATGAGCACAATAAGTAGGGCTCCAGGTGAGGAACCAGTATACGGCTGGGGACTCGACATGCTAACCACATGTCACCCTACACTGGCTTGTTGCATCTACCTCTGTGATGACACATGTGGATGTGAAGGGCCAGCAGCCGGCTGGTAAAGGGCAACCGCTGAAAAAGTGGAGACTCTCAATCGGAATAATATTGTAATTAATTTTGAATGAGCAATGCCAGCTTAAAATGACATGATACGAAATAAAACTGGAACGGGACATTGATCTCGGACTTCTGGGTTTTACCCTCACTATAGTAATAATGAGAGTAATTATTGTAAGATAAATAAGGTGTTGTAATAGACTGTTCGGTGCGTAATCGGTTTATAGCGCATGGGATATATATGTATATATTATATATATATATATATTTATGTATAAATGATTTTTGAATTGATCAATGCAATCTGAAATTAGACGATAAGAAAAAATAAATTCTTCAGACGGGACTTCAACCCGGTCTCTTGCGTTTATATCCCTCTATATTGGTAATAATGAGAATATAATTTATTATAAGGAGAAATTAATTTTTTACTACCTTGTTCGGTGGTGTAATCGATAGCACACTGGCTTTATATGTGTATAAATATATATATATCTATATTAAAATTACATGTTACGACATCAAACTAGTGAATATTATATACATTGATCAGAATAATAAGTGCTCGGTCGGGGTGACTTGAAAGCGGACACCTCTGGTTTTATATCCCAACACTGCTAGTAATAAAAGAAAATATTATTTACTATAAGTGAATATTAAGAGTACTAGAGTTTGTCGGTGGCGTAATCGGTTAGCGCAAATGGGGCATATATACACAATAATTAAATTTCTGACATTGAGCCATGCAACTTAAAAATTACATACGTAAGAGCTCGGAATGGTATTTGTCGAAACCGGACCTCTGGATTATATCCCACTAGAGCAAGTACTAACGAGAATATATTTATTATAAGAGAATATGAATGTTCCTTGACTTCATCGGTGCGTAATCGGTTAGCGCACTGATATATATGTATAGTTATATCTATATATATATTATATTATAATAATTACATTTTTGACACTGAGCAATGGTGCTTGAATTTACATGATCAGGGAAAGCCGATTGCTCGGTTGTGACTTGCACCAGGATCTCTGGATATATATCCTACTAAATCTAGTAATAATGAGGATAATATTTATTAAGATAAAGGAATGTTGTACTTGAGGTTGGGTGATTTGTGGCGTAAGTTTTGAAGGATCACTGGGATATATATAATAGTATATATATATACTATTATATATATATAGACATAGATATATACGTATATCTAGAAATTATATTTGTTTCACATTGAGCAATTCAATCTTGGATTGACATGATAAGAAAAGTAAAGGCTCGTACGGGATTTGAACCCTGACCTCTGGATTTATATCCCACTACATATAGTAATAATGAGAATATATTATAATAAGGAAATGAATTTGTAGTAGCTTGTTAGTGGCGTAATCGAAGCGCACTGGGGTATATATATATATATATATATATATAGGGTAGGGTGGGCTCTTTTGCGCCATTTAAGATTTAATCAGTATATAATTATATTTTAGACAAATTGATATGTTTAAACTGTTAATTAAGCTTATTAGTTACTATATATTATAGTTCTTTCACCTTAAATACTA
The DNA here is from genome assembly GCA_030220185.1 of Diploptera punctata. Classification (NCBI taxonomy): domain Eukaryota; kingdom Metazoa; phylum Arthropoda; class Insecta; order Blattodea; family Blaberidae; genus Diploptera; species Diploptera punctata. Next base: position 4,072 of record JASPKZ010006720.1, on the reverse strand, counting down.
GTAAACACTGAATTAAAAAAGAAACTTCTAAACTTCTTGTACTATCACTTGTAAACACAGTGGGGTAATCCACGCTGGACAGGGGCTACTTCGCGCACTAAATATCATCAAAACAATTATCACACGCAAATTGTTTCTTCCCAACTGCACCCACACACAGTTCTGAAACGATCATCATTATTGACCCAGACCACTCCCCATTCTTAAGACTTCTCAGACAGAGGTCACAAAAAAAAGCATGATACATCCTTCATCGTCTCGATATCTGGAGGCAACGCGTCTTGTCGGTAGAATCTGTAGAGAATCTGTTTGAAAAAAGGCTTATAACAGGAGGAAGGCAAAAATCACAAGCAATGAGGCCGCGGAAGGAAGTGCAGGGGGAGGAACAGATCACGTGCCATTATCATTCGTCTTGTCTCAAGTGAGAACGATATCTAATCTGAGAAACTGGAAAATTTCTCCATTCTCCACCAACGGACTATAGTTTAGTCCTTTAGCTGTATTTCCAATTCGAGCGGCGGATCAATGTTCAGAATCCGCTTTTTTGTGGCGTTAGCTCTGCAGTCAAGTTATTTTTTTTTAGATGCAAATTTGTTATTGGTCCGTTGGCCGTAGTCACAAGTAAAAGAAGTCAAGCTTAAATGAGAGGGCTATGAGCAAAATTTACCGGCCCATTGGGTGCCGTTTTGAACTCACGCTAAGACAGTTGTTAAAGAGCGTCTGTGAAGGAAATATTACGGTACTAATACATTTGTCCTCCTCCATGGCATGGAGAGCCAGTTGACCCTTAGGCTACCAGCGACTGCTGAGTTACATCAAGGTGTGTTAATATAGAGAAGAAATGTCCTGCCAGGGTCACATGTGAGTCAGCATGTCAGGCACCCCCGTCGTTAAAGATGGTTTTCTCATCTGAACCTCTACTAAATTGTACTCCCAAATTTGTAAAGAGCTGGGTGGGATCCTGCCCCAATACTTGACCCCCAAATTCCAAGATTTTTTTTCGTGGATGCTGGCAACCGCTTAGCAACGGGGGCATATAATGCCATACAACGCTCAGCTACAAGGGGCACATACTACTTCTACTAGTTTTTTAATTAACGTAATGTGTTAGTAACTAATTTTATACAAAAATGTGTCTTAATTTAGTGCGTAAACTAGCCCCATGCTGATCAGACGGTGCAGAGAAGTAGCCCAAATACAATACGTTAATAAAAAATTTATTATGCTCAAGTAAACTTAAGTATCACTTATGTGGCTGTTCTTAAAATTATATTCTAAGACCATAAACTACATGAGGTCTATTTTTAAGATAAAATAATTTCAAAAGTGAAAGTTTTAGCTACTAATTGAGACGGTAATGTTATTCAAGCAGGTAAGAAGACGGAATACAGTTTACTTGCCAACAAAAGAATTTTTTCTCGGATATAAACGATTTCATTCACAAAAAAAAAATATTTCACTACTGAAGGGTGTGACAAAAAACGGGATTTTTATAAATACCCCTTCGACTTCAGTAGACCGAGGATAGCTGTCAGACCAATGACACCCCCCCTATCAATGCGTGGAAAAGGCCCCATGCGTCAAATGCCCCTGGTACCATATATATATATATATATATGAATGATAAGGAAAATAAAAGCCTGGACGGGATTCGAACCGGATTGTGAGTCTGATACCTCAGCGTGATATTCCATTACACTACCAGGCGAATCCAATTCAACACTTATTTTTCTTATATAGTATTATACTCTCCCTTATTACTAGAGATGGTCGCGAGAACTCGGTCCTTAACCGCCATCTACCAGCTGGACTAGATCAAGTAGGTTTCACAGCTATAAGGTGGTAAAAATATTCTCTTTAATTTGCGGACTTTCAGTTTGTAGTATGTAACGGGTATAACATTTTGGGGAATCCGACGGTTAGGCCCACTTATTCACACATAGCTTCGCACCTCTCTGTTTATACCAAGTGCTTGCACCACTTATCGCTCCAGAGTTTATGAGTTTAAACAAAGGGAATGGCTAATTTTAAAGCATTTAATAACAAAATGAATCTAAAGAAGACAAAATAGATACATGTAAGTTTAGAGTTAAATTTGTTACTTATTGTATGAGCTGCTCTATGTCAGCCATTTAAACGACGATTATAAAACAGGTACATGGCAAAGTATTGATAGTTACCTGATAGAAAAAAACCATGTGCCTCTATGATGTTATCTAAATTTCTTACAGTGTAAACTTGAGATAAAACAGTGTTAAGACAATTGTGAACATATTTTAAAATATAAGTAATTAAAAAATTTTTCAATGATACATTAGTGTCGTTGCTTCGTAACGATACTCGCAAGTTATGCATAACTTCTGTTATTCAACTAATGTTTTATGAAGTTATTCTTCTTTGTAAATCATTAGAGCCAAAAATCGCACGGAATATCTGGCCATAGTATCATATTCGCCGTGTTTAGTATCAAAGTGTGTGTGAATGATGTATTTCGACTTAATGTTGTGTTGTCTTGGAGGAGGTCTGACATTGAGGCTATCACTCCTTAGGAGAACTCACCATGTTCTTGGGTGGGAAAAAAGTAAGGTGTGACGATAGTTATTAAATCTCTCCTCCGTGACAAGTGGTTGCAATTTTCGTCCCAGATGGCCTGCGTTACTTAATAGTACCGTACCTCCAAAAGTGTGAAGTTAAACTACAATAATGGGAATTATACGTAATATATATATATATATATATATATACATATATATATTGTCTATTACGTAGCGTAAATTTCCCATAGAATAAACAGTTTACATTTAGTGTTCTCGTGGAATCCCTTGTTTTTAAAATTTCTCACATCACAGGGCTGGTATGCTCCATTAGAACGTGACACAAGGGAAAATTTCGTTAATTGACATTGGTGGAAGTTATTAGGAAAATGTTTGGAACAAAGGAGATGAAAAGAGTAGTGACTGGAGAAGACCACGTAACGGTGAACTGCGTGGGTCTTTATAGAGAACAGTTAATCTCGCTTAGACTGCGATTGGGCAGGACATGTGTCTAAATGGGGAATGGAAAAAGACGTGCCTAGGAAGCTTCTGGTAGGAGACCCAGAGACAAACAGCGCAGTGGTGTTTTAAATAAGACAATCGACATCAACTAGAATAGGAAAAAATTCATTAAATATTGAGAAGAAACCAACTAGTCGGAATACATTGCAAACTTAGCTAAGGCAGGATACTACAAGCCGGGAGGTCGTAGTTCTATTCCAGATGAGGTCACGATTTTAATTCACATTGAGCAACCATTGTGGTAGGAGGAAAAATGTGACTGGGTCTACCAGCTCTAAAATCAAAGAGTAAACAGATATACTTTCTGACTAGAAATTGTCCTTCACGCAGTCCTGACAAACTCGGGAGATGATAAATGTCTCCAATTGTCTCTAAAGACGCGTCAACCATAATCTCCTACTTTTCAAATAGCTTTAAGAGACTGTAACAGGATCGCTTTACCATTTTACAAATATATAAACTTGGGGTAATGAGTGCTTTCCACCAGATACTTGATGCCTTTACATACTCACTTCTTTCAAGAGGTTTCGTGATGTTTATGAAATTATGTTGTGTTAACTTTCACATAAACTAGACCTGAAGCTTATGTTGATGTTAACCGATTATAACTACTTATGTAGGTACAATATGTAGTCTGAGAAACAAAATGATGGAGTGGTCATTATGATTTCTAAAAGATTAGAAGATTATAAAGGAGGAAAATTCATTAAGATAGATATTATCAATAAGTAATAACCCTGGAGTTAATAAACAAAATCAAGCAATAGCGGGAGAAAATCATTACTGCTTGAAATTCCCCATATAATAGTAACACATAAGGAATCAGAAAAGTCCACGACTAATGTATCATGTCTGGCACAGGTCAACAACACCCTATGCAAGAAGGAATTTTTCTCACGGATTTATTGGTCATAGGCGATCGGTGTTGCCTTAAGGGAAAACGCCCCCCCCAGTTGGTAGGACCAAAGAATGATTGAGGGAAGTAGATTAACTGTTGATTAATTGGAACGAAAGGA
>JASPKZ010006719.1:0-67355 GCA_030220185.1 Diploptera punctata | reverse complement strand
AGAGGACAAGGGGAACAAGTGACATTTTTTAAAAAAATTAGTTAAGTGCAGAAATGGTTAGCTAATATGACAAACTGATTGGAGCCCAAGAGGTATATGTGTGCTGACATATAGTGGAGTCTTAGAAAATCACTCAGAAAAACAGCTCTTCTTAATTTAAGTTAACATTGAGAAGCTGAAGCTATTACTATGATAGAAATAAGTAAATTAATAAACACATTTAATTATTGTAATCAATAGTCCCTTCATATCTTCTTAATGTAGAAGACATTCATTGTGTATTTGTGATGATTCATTGCATTTGAATGTGGGACAAAGAGAGTAGGGTAAAGGAAGGATTTATGCTTGAATGGGAATGAAGCCTGAATTGGCTAAGTGGTCAGAGAGTTAGCACGGAAAGCTAAAGGTTCGGGGTTCGATTCCCGGTTCAGGCAAAAATTTGTTTTCTCTTTACCATTGATTACAACAGCTCTTCTACTTGGAGGACAAGGGGTTGTATTTTTTAATATTTCACAGTGAAACACATAAGAGCATTCAGAGACAATGCTGGAGGGCAGAATAAAAGCCATGTCATTGTTAAGTTCTGGTTATCATTATAAGGAACACCCGAATAGAGACAGTAGATCATAAGTTTTTTTTTCAGGCCACTCCTTTATAAAATGTGACCAAGATTTTAGACTGATTGAGAAGACAAAGAAGAAAATCAACCACATTTATGTAGCATTGGGCAGCAGTTGTAGCTAAATCTAACAGAAAATTTGTGGTCATTAAAATGAATGACGAAGACTTTATCACTATGGAAGGTCTTAAGCCCTTTTTTAAAGTTGTTGTCAAAGGTTGCAGAAAATGCAATAGCTTCACTTCCAAAATGACCAACCACTTACACTTTCCTTCAAAAAGACACTTAGTGCAAGTTTGAAACATAAAACATGAAGGCATCACGTGCTGGAAGGAACTCTGTGCTTCTTCCACCTCTTTTGCCAAATAATGAGAAACAAGTCTGAAATACTTGAAGTACAAGAATCTTCAGGAGATTCTTCCTTTCGTCCCTCCTATTCATCACACATTTTAGACAGATCTTCCTCACTTTGTTGGTCCTGGAAATGGAAACCGTAATGAAATTCATAGAGATGAAGATTTTGATGACAGTAAACCTGCCCGAAACGATGAAAGTGCCTCAGATTAATTTGGTTATTAAGTTTAGTAACTGTAAATGCCATGGTTTTTCCAGTGTAAACATGCTCACAACGGAGGAGAAAGAGAGAGAGATAAACTACATGGTAGTTAAAAATTGTTAGACTGATTTTCTCTATTAATCTTGTCATAATATGTAACTCTTTGGATAAGAATGTATTTCTAGTCATAATAAAAACTTTGATATGAATCTACTTTCTTGGATATTTACTTCAAAATATGCTTGAGGACACGAGGTACAAGTGACTCTTAACACAAAAAAAAATTATAGTATGGGCTAATGTTTAGGATTGAATCTGTTCATATTTTGAGGTTAAATGGCCTCATATATAAGGAACACAAACACAATTCATGAGACATATTCCTGGAATTTTATATTCTCATTGATCTTTAAACTTACTTTTGTCCAAACTAATTTTTTGTCATTTGTACCCCTTGTCCTCTGACTGCTTCATATATAGTCACTAAGTTTGTATATAGTGTCACGGGTATATAACATAGCACACAGGTTGTGTAATGCCATATCAGTTCTTCTCTGATTTGCGCAAGAGGTACTTGCATGTGTACAGAGTAAGCAGAACTATGATTTTAATACAAAATTTACCTCATATTTGGTCTCTTGTCTGAAACTAGTTTCAAAAGTCATTATCCCATTTTCAGGAAAAACTGACTATTGAGATGACCACTGGAAGTATTGTTTATCCTCTCCTTCTAGTGTTGGGCAGATGAGCCTCACGATGAAATCCTTCATTCTGGGAATTTCAAATTCATTAAAATTAGAAGTAAGGTAACAAATTTTGAAATTTCTGGGGAGAAGGATCTGACTGTGAGATTCACCGTACAACATCAGAGGAAGAGAATATACAAGACCTTTACTGTTCATATCAAATGTTGGTTTTGGCTGAGAATGAGCTTTGAAACTAGTCCCAGGTGAGAGAACAAAATAAGAGGTGAGGTGTAATAAAGAACCAATCAAATTCTTTGAGAACTATGATTGTTTTCAAGGATAGTTGAATGTTAGAGTTTGAACAACAAGCAAATGTAAAGTTCTGCAAAAAAAAAATGGCAAAACAGCTAGCAAAAACCTTTAAGATGCTTATGCAAGTGTACAGTGACAAAGCCTTGATCCCTAATGATGTGTTTAAATGGCAGAAATGTTTCATATAAAGGAGAGAACAGTTGGATGCAGATCTGCAAATTGATTGGTCAGCTACAGTCTGAAATGAACCGAAGATTTAATGAGTTGTAACCTTGGTGCTTGCTAACCAGTTCCAATCAGTAGATAACATTTATTGCGGCACCTGTAGGAGTTAATAATGGTACATATCACAAAATTCTGTCTGATAACCTGATCAAGTCGTGTGCTAACCAATAATGTGTTCTATACATCTTGGTGCAAATCAACTTGATGATCACATGATCATTTACAGTAAGTGATCATCAGTGCTGATGAAGATCAAACATTTCTCAGCCAGTTCATAACACAAGACAAAACTTATATATTTGTATAATCCTCAATTGAGCTAATAATTGGCAATATGGAAATCACCACTATTGCCACAAAGAAAGAAAACTGTGAAAGAACAACTAAAAGCAAGGTGATGCTTCAACTGTTTTTTTGACTTGAGGGGAATTATCATAAGTAATGCCAAGTGTGATTTCCAATTTATCTAGAGAATTTGGAAATCAAGAGTGGCATTTGTTAGGACTATTTAACAAATAAAATTAAGCTGTTTACTCACAAATCATTATTTAACTATAGTTATTTTAAAATATTTATATATTTAATGTAAACGGCGATGTTTGAAAACAAATGAGAAGCGATAGGTACGCTTCATCTGCTTCTTTTGTTTATCACTGCAACCAGATCATACTATTTATTGCCAAGGAACGCAATATGTAAGAATGCTCTCTAGTGGAGAGAAAAATGAAACACATCAAACTGTATATTAATTCATTTCTGATGTCGTATGATGTAAATATGACAATTATATTTTTTCTGAATTGTTACCTGGGAAAAATACATTTAAGAAAATGCAAACAGTAGTTTCTTTTTTTTGGTGGTATAATCAATTGCTACAAATGTGTTTTTATATTAACTCCCCTGCGGCATGTGTTGACATTCATGCACTATATATACCAATCTGGTCGCCGTATTTCTGGCACGCTCAATCACTGCAAAATAATGGTCAGACCTGTCAGAATATTAACAAGGAGGAGCCTCTTTAATATGGTAATTATAACACTGATAAATATTTCGTGAAACACGACTTTGATTGGTTTGTAAAACAGAAATCAATTGAAACGTGATTGGCCATTGAGTCCCCATTTGGGGCATGAGTTAAATAGTCCACGTAGAATTCAACTAACTCATTAACTAGCACATGTACAATGACATTCTGCACTAATAAATTAATTAAGAACCTCATAATGTGTTTTCCCATTTTTTAACTTTGGACATTCTTCACTGTCTTACTTAATTATTTCTGTCTTAAGTGTCCTAAGGTTTGGTATAGCAAGAATTAACTATTGCTACATGACAATGCTTCTGCACATCGGTCTATGCTTTCCAAAGAGAAGTGGCAAGGCAACAAGTTTGTCATTTTGACACAACATCCACATTCATCTGATCTTGCAACATATGATTTCTTTCTTTCTCTTTCTCCACTTCAAAACAAAAGCTGTTTGAGCATTGATTTAAAGTCCTCTGAGATCATAACAATCACACGAGAAGCCCCAAGAGATGCACCTGCCAATGTCATTTACACATGATTCCAGGAACTGTACCACCATTGGCAGATGTGCACAGCTGCCATTGGTAAATATTTTTTTTTAGGGAGAATATGAATCAGTAAGTGTCTGTGAAGATAATGTAATTTGGTGTGACAAAGACATAAACTATGAACTTAATGATAGTTGCAGTAGGTTGTAAGATGTTAAATATAAAATTGGTAAATAATAAATTAATGAGTCATTTTAACATCTTACCTCATATTTCATGTTTTTCAAACACGGTAACTATAGTTTTCAAATGATCTTGTCATTCATTTTGAAAACTATAGTTACCGTGTTTGAAAAACATGAAATATGAGGTAAGATGTTAAAATGACTCATTAATTTATTAATTAAGAACCTCATAATGTGTTTCCCAATTTTAACTTTGAATAAAATTGGTACCTGGTAAGTCGTCATCCTCAACTAGATTATTAAATAGTTCCAATATGGGAGGCCTTTCAAAATCAATGTTCATCTTCTGCATTTTAACTGGTACTGATGTTGTTGTACAGGTTGTACAAAGGGTTTATGTCTGCGGGTATGTTTTCATTGAGTAGGTCTGCATTCTTTGTTTTCTTTATTTGATTGAGTAGTATTAGGTTTCTAAACATATGGTGAAATTAAATGTTTCTTACCTCTCCTCATATAAATATTCTAAGTTGATCGCGATTTTGAGACTATACTGTCTCCTTCTCAGAACTTTCTTGGCGACTGTTGTTATGTCGATCGGAAGAACCTCTTCTTCTTCCCTCTGTGGGTGACCGATTGGAACCAAAAGTGCAATTTTCGGTTCGTAACATCAGTGCCGTTATCCTCCTTGAACTGAAAGATTCGTGAACTATGCCAATATCCCTTCTCTATGCATCTACCCCCCACTCTCCTTTCTACCTCTCCTATTGTGCTGTTTGTACTGCGCATCTCCCCTTCTACCTTGGAACGCTCAAATACGATATGCACATTCAGAACATTATCATTCGATCGGAACATTTGGTTGCAACTACGTCGTCTGGAGCATGCAAGTGGCATGTTTTAAGTTTTTGGTCCGGAGGACCAGGGAAAGCCACCCTGGCTTGGACTGAAAGTATGGTGTGAATTTGTTTGAGTGAGTTATGATGTTTTTTATGTTAATAATTATTAATTTGTTTTCTTTTAAATTCAAGAATGATCAACATTGTTATTTGATTATATTTTTTTCTAATACTTCAGACGTACAATTTATATTAAACATCATTTTTTATATACCCTCATGTTTAATGTTCAAATTATTATGTTTATACTGCTGTTGGGCATATTCCCGTACATAACTTACTTATTTAGGAGATCATAACAAACTTCCAATTTTTTCCGTCTAGCTTTCATGGTTAATAATAATAATGATACACCCAGTTTAGCAAAGTACAATAGATTACTCAGTGTTTTAAGATCTATTGTTGATTGATGTTTAAGGTGTTTGGAAAAGAAAGATGAATCAATCTTTGCTTTTTTATGGGCCGGGCAAAGGCTTTTGAATAATAACCCTGATTGTTATGAACTCAAGGCTAATATATACAATGGAACAAAGGACGATACACGCGGCGCAATAAATGGTTTACTATCCGCGAGTTTAATATAATAATGGTAACAAACGGGCAACTAATGATAGTAGAGACGCGGGTTAGAAACAATTATAAGACGCCACAAACGATGACCACTCTGGATCAGGTCAAAATTTGCAAATTTTGATCTGATCCAGAGGTTCATCGGTCAACTAACAGAGGGAAGAAGAATAGTTTTCTTCGGATGACATACACCAGTTGCCAAGAAAGTTCTGAGGATGAGACAGTTATAGTCTCGAAATCGCGATCAACTTAGAATATTTATATGGGAGAGGTAAGAAACATTTAATTTCACCATAAATTAAACCTCATAGTGATTAATTCCTATAAAAGTTAAATTCTAAACATATGCTTGTAGTATTTGTTTATTTTTTATTTTTCACTCACCTCATACTTCATAATTCATAGCAGACCCTGGGTTTTCTTCACATAATTTGTGACATTGTCAATGCTGCGTCACGTTCACAACTGACGTCCAACGGCCTTCTATCCTGCAGACTGACCTCCGCGCCATCTGGTGGCCGACCGAAGAATTTCCAAATCAGTCCTCTTTCTTTATAACCAGGGTATTTCAAAATTCATAGTTGTATTTTTCATTCTTGCTTATGTAAATTTTTTCCCAAATTGGTGAGTTCCTTCGGTTTTTTCCAATTGTTTAAGTAATTTTGTTTTGGTTTCTATTCTATGTTTTTCTGACCAGGCATGTGCAGCTATTGCAGATTTTTCGGTTTCTCCATTTTTAACATTAAACAATTGGAAAAACCGAAGGAACTCACAATTTGGGAAAAAAATTACATATGCAAGAATGAAAATACAACTATGAATTTTGAAATACCCGGTTATAAAGAAAGAGGACTGATTTGGAAATTCTTCGGTCGGCCACCAGATGGCGCGGAGGTCAGTCTGCAGGATAGAAGGCCGTTGGACGTCAGTTGTGAACGTGACGCAGCATTGACAATGTCACAAATTATGTGAAGAAACCCAGGGTCTGCTATGAATTATGAAGTATGAGGTGAGTGAAATAATAAAAAATAAACAATATTAAAGAACCTCATAGTGTTATTTCCTATCTACATAACTTAATATGCTTGTAGCACTATGGTGATCCAAAAAATTATGAAATTTAAATATTTCTTTTATAATTTATCCTCCCTGTATATGGTAGGCCTTAATTAATGATGCCATTGAGAAACAAGAAATCAAAGATATACAATATAACTTTTTTATTTAACTTTCACAGGGAAAGAACACTATGAGGTTTAATTTAATAATTAAATTAATGTTTTTATTACCTCACCTCATATCTTTTTTCTTCTATACTGCAGTTTCGGAGCTTATCTCCATCGTCAGTAGCCTCTGGTCGACTGGTGTTATGTCGTTTCTTGGCGGTTTCCTTCTTACTTCTGTCCTTCTGTCCAGGAAACCGCCAAGAACGACATAACACCGGTCGACCAGAGGCTACTGACGATGGGTTAAGCTCCGAAACTGCAGTATAGAAGAAAAAAGATATGAGGTGAGGTAATAAAAACATTAATTTAATTATACAATATAATTACCAATTAGTAGAATGTGGCATTCGAATCATGAAATGTGAACCATGCACACCTTTCCCTTTCACAATCACAGCATAAGTCATAATCACGACATTGAATGCACTTGTAGCGAAATCCTCTGATTCTAACACTGCATCCATCACAAGACACACCTCTGTGATCCATATTATCTGCCAAATATTTTATCCATAATTTAAGACTATCAAGCCCATTCTTCTCCACTACAGGATTAATGTTATAAATACAAAATACAAACACAACTAAAGTACATATTACAATATTAATTTAATCAAAATCAAAGTGGGAGGTAACACTATGAGGTATTTACATTAATGAATGAGTTGGAGAAAATGCTTTAACATCTCACCTCATAAAGATGCATAACTTATAATACCGTTTTCAAAAAATTAGTTTTACTTCCATCTTCAGTCAAACTCCAACTGTTGAAATTTCACCGTTAACACTCTCTCTGAAATGCCATCAGGTATGTCAATTTTAGGAACAACCAAATGGTAGTTCAGAAGATGGTTGGAATTTGACTGAAGATGGAAGTAAAAAACTATACTTTTGAAACCGGTATCGTGAAAGAACACGCTACTTTATGAAGTGAGATGTTAAAGCATTTTCTCAACTCATTCATTAACATACTAATTGTTTTATATTAAATTTGTTTAAAATAAACATGTTAAATAATTATTTTTTTCAGTTGATTCATAACAACATTATCTTATGGAATTGACAGAAGACGATGTGCAAGACAGGAATTTTGGAAGAATAAAATTACTTTAGGTGAATGATAAACTATTATAGTGTAGAAAAGATTCCTAATAATAAAAGAAGAGATATTATAATATTGCACTATGATAAATAATTCACTGAAAAAATTCCTAATAATAAAAAATGAGATAATTATAATCGGACTATGATAAATCACTTATATATCAAAACAAATAAAATTAAACTATCTAAAAAAGACAGCAGATAAGTAAAAATGTAAATACTTGAAAAACAATATATTTCAGGTAAGATAATGAAGAATTATTAAGAATTAATTATTTTGCTTATGGTTATAAAATTGACATATATAATGATTGTTACATTTACAGAATAGTACTGTACTTATTCAGAATATTTCAAAACTGATGGTACAAATGTAGGAATATGTAAAAATGATGAGAAACAAAAATATTCCTGTAAACATAGGTCTGGAAATTAAATTTTAAATTTTGCTGGTTGGGACTTGCTCTATACTAAGTACAAATTCCAACAAAAGTAGTAACATAGTTAAATATGGGAAATAACATTATGAAGTTCTTAATTCATAAATTATTGAGTAATTTTTTACATCTTACCTCATATTTTATGTTCTTTAAACATGGGAACTAGTTTTCTCTTGAAAACTAGTTCCGTGTTTAAAGAATCATAAAATATGAGGTAAGATGTAAAAAATTACTCAATTTATGAAAAGTAGTAACAACTTAATTTATGCTTCATGAGACAAGCACAACATTCAAGTGCAAACAAAAGCAACTACAAAAGCTTCAATCCAAAAACATTACAATTTAGATACCAATTTAGATTTACTATGTGCTTTGTAAAGTGGTGGATACTATGAATATCGTCTATTCATGAACAGTTAATTTACAGACTAATGTTTATTGGAGCTCTTGTGGTCGTTTCTATTTGCACTCGAATGCAAAGCTTGTCTCTTGATTAATTAATTAATTAAATGGCATTGTCATTGCTTGTGTTAGAATTAGAAATTACAAAGGTAGATTTTATTATGGGGATCTCAATTGCAAATAGTGATTAATGCTGTAATAACCCTTACATGATGAAAACCTCAAATGTTAAATATTAGTTACTAATGACCACAATAGGTCAAATTGACAACAGTAAAGAGAGTGTGCATGTTGATAATTAAAGCTAAGGGAGATTGAAAGAGAACATTCAGTTTCGGAGTGGCAGTCAGTAATTAGGTGTATGTTTAAAAGGACATACAAATTTAATTCTTTGTTTTGCTTATAAAATGAATGTTATTGAAGAAAGAAAATGTCACAAAATATCTGCTTCAACATTATTGTCTATTTTGAAATGTAATCAAAAGGCATTTTGCAGCCTAGAAAAAAAAAAGCTCATGATATAACAGTTTTCCAAGATGACATGAAGGTTAAAATGATTTTTATGTTTAATTGTGAAGACAATTATGCAAGAGTTTGATACAGAAGAATCATGTGAACTAACTGACAATATGCTAATTCCAGTTTGGAAGCAACATTTCCACTAGTAGAAAAGGACAAATTGCCTTTGGACAAATTGTAAAGGATAATCCATCCATCCATAGTAATTCTGCCCGAAGGCAAGTCCTTCACTGCAATCAAAGCATTTTCATGCTATGCTTGCAGCTTTACTAGGGAATTGAAGGTGTGGTAGCTTCCTGTTGCTTTCCACACCAGTGAAGGATGATGATGATGATGATGATGATGATAAGGATGATGATAGTGATTTCGGGGACCTTTTGGGCCTTAAAGTTTTCCTGGCATTTGTCTTACAGGTGAGGAAAAACCCCGATAAAAACCTCACCCAGAAAAACTGCCCCGACCGAGGATCAAACCCAGGCCCACTGCGTGACAAGGCAGCACGCTACTAAAGAATAATAAGCTATATAAATTATCATCCAATCTATACAAAGACAATAATAAGGAATATGAGTGAGTCCTTCTGAAGAAGCATTATTGAATGCCAAGAGAAAATAAGTCCATGCAGTTAAGCACTTTGGCATTACTAGGTTTATAGAGCCTTGTAACACATTATATATATATATATATCTTCTGGGCTAAGTTCCAGTTGTAATGTAAACAAAGCAGATGTATGACTGCATTTTCATTATTCGAATAATGATTTTACTTTTGAGCATATAAGAAAATATAGTTCCCTCCCTAATACTAGAAATAGAGAAAATAAAATAATAAAATTATGTATTATCTAGCACGTGTCTATATAAGTTATATAGGGGAATCTTAAAATATATAATTACAATTTTAATAGATTAAATAAGACTCTTACTTTAAGGGAGGAAATGAGATTACGAGTTTTTGAGAATAAAGTTCTTAGGAAAATTTGGACCTAAGAGAGATGAACAGACAGGTGAATGGAGAAGACTACATAACAATGAACTACATGGTCTTTATAGGAAGCCAGATATAATAAGAACAGTTAAGTCTCGTAGACTGCGATGGGCAGGACATGTTGCACGTATGGGAAATGAAAGGCATGCATGGAAGCTTCTTGTAAGAAAGCCAGAGGGAAAACGCCCAGTTGGTAGACCAAGAATGAGGTGGGAGAACAACATTAACTATGATTTTGAGGGAAGTAGATTATACAGGGAATGATTGGAAAGCTTTAGCTCAGGATAGGGATGTATGGAGAGCTTATGTTCGCGCGGCCATGAACCTACGGGTTTGATAGTGCCAGTGAGTAAGTAAGAAAGTAAGTAAGTAAGTAAGTATAGATTTAATAATCGTTTTATTCTTACTCATGCACAATACAGAAAATGTTGGAATTTCAATTGTTTTTAAAATGGTTGCTTCTGTATAATATTATAATACATTGGAAAGGAAAGTATTTGAAATGCAGAGAGAAACATTATTTTAAATGTTTTGAAAACATTAGTGAAAAATATCCTACATTAGCCAGTGAGGATGTGGTGAAAATAACAGCAGAATTTACAGGTAAGTCAGCATGGAGCATAAATTCTGCTCATAATGGAATTGTAAATGAAGGATATTTATTGACATCATGGAAAATATGTAAACGTCTGATTAGGGTATGCCCATATATCTACATCAGTTAGGATAAACCGGGTAAGCCAAGTTTTGGTCGAAAATGAGTTATTAACATCTCCCGATCGCTTTTGGTCCGATGCACGTTCGGTAAAAACGGGTAAGTCGTCAAGCGAATAGTGACGGTGTTATTAAGCATTGAATTTTCGATGTATGCACTCTTTGATGTCATTGAACTAGTTTTTGCTCTCCTGTAAAAAATCACTTTGAAGACTTACCTAATTTTTCCTAACTGAAGTAGATATGTTTTTGTCATAAATAAATAAGAAATGGAAGTTCTTAATTAATGGTGCCATCTTATCTTGGTATTAAGTCTTACTTCCCGTAAAATACGATGTTACCTAAGAACAATGTTTCTATCAATGATAGCTCCATACACAATTCAGTCATATGGCAGGTAAAAGTAACACCACGGTTTCCCCAACAGAGAGTGTGGCAAAGTAATATCTTATGCAAGTTTGTTGACAGTACATCTGGAAATTAGCTCGGAATTGGTAGAGGATATGTATGATACTGATTTGATTTTCAGATTTACCAAGATAATAGTCACATGAATTTCAAGGCAAGCCGCAGCTGGGTTTTAAAATTCAAAGGCATTATTGCATTGTAAATCCATAATATTGACAAATATACAACACACAACAAAATTAAAATTAATCTCAAACTGCAAACTTCTTACTTATTTCTCAACACAACATTTTGGACCATCACTTTTGAAATACGTATACTATGTCATTTTTTTAACATACTTTGTGTTTGTCAGTGCCTCACATTACTTGGCAATGTGTTCCAAATTCTTTCTTCTCCTTCATCCAAACATTGGCCTAAAAACCTGTTACGATCTCACTGATGAATTTTGTATCCAGCGTTTCCTTGGATGGTCCAGAGATCTCTTCCCTTGTTAATATTATTCGTTTTTAAACATCTTAATGATGAACAAATTATATTTGAAAAGAAAAATATACGCCTAGACTGGGGTTTGAACCCAGGACCTTTGACTCTCTGTCAATGCTCTTCCATCTGAGCTATCTAGGCCTCCAAATCTAGTTTAAATTCCCAATAAAAAGTCTTCTTAATAAAGAAGCCGCCATTTGCAAAAATTGTAGCAATGGCTCATAGCATTTGGGGTTAGGGAATTAACTATGTATAAGAGAAAAATACGCGTTTAGATTGGAGGCCTAGGTAGCTCAGGTGGAAGAGCATTGACATACAGAGTCAAAGATCCTGGGTTCAAACCCCAGTCTAGGCGTATATTTTTCTTTTCAAATATAATCTCTTCCTTGTTGGACAATAATGAAGCATGGCTTTGGGAAATCTATCTGAACTCATATGTCACAAATTATGGTTGGTTGGTATCTAATGTCGAGCACTTGATAATGAAATCATTCGCTCTCTTGCACTCCAATATTTAGCAGAAAGGCTGGACAACGGAGGAGATGGTTTCTTTCCATATCTTCATTTAAATTGCAAAAAGGGCATTTAGGTGAATCTGTTATGCCAATTCTGTGTAGGTGTTTATTCAAGCAGTCATGTCCCGTTAGCAGTCTGAATGTTGTGCTACTGCCAGATTTTTCTTTGTAATGTAGTAATGTCATAAGCTTGTAGATTTTCCCATTCCTTTCCAGATGTTTTGGTGGTGTATTCTTCTCTAAGTTTATTGATGTATTATTTGAGATAATTCTTTTGATAGAGTGAAAGGAAACTGGAGCAGAAGTTGGGTTTGAAACAATTTTGCTACCCTTCTTGGCTAGAAAATCGGCTATTTCATTGCCTGTCACTCCACAATGGGCCGGAATCCATTGAAGTACAACTTTTTTATGTAGACGGGATAAATGTTTTATCATTTTGTGACATTCGATAATTTTGATGCTTTTGGGTGTTGTGTGTCTCGTGTTATAGCAAGAATGGCTGCTTTGGAGTCACATAGAATTACAACTTTTGTAAATTTTTGGATGTGATATAAGAGATTTTGTAAACTTAAGAAAATTGCTAGAATTTCGCCATCAAAGTTTGTTGAATTTGTGTTTAGTTTACGATAAAAGGAAAAAGTGGACATACTTGCACCAGCACCAGTGCCACCATCATTGGTAGGCTGGAGCCATCTGTAAAAATATGTATCCATTCAGGAGCTGGGTATCTTAGATTTATCATTTCCAGTGACATTTGTTTTAAAATATATGGAGGAGTTTCAGATTTCTTGATGTCTTCTGTTAAATGAAGGTTATATTCGATTTCCAAAAATTCTAGAGGGTTGTTTCTCATCTGCATATTTTCTTTTGAATGTGGAAGTTGCAATTTCTGTTTGATTTCTTGTACAATGCTTAGGAAGCTTTGCTGAGATTTTAAACATACTTGTGGTTTTCTTTGGGTCCAGTTATTATGGGGTAGCCTTAAAAAATTTTTCATACTGTGTGACTGCTGTTTTCTCAATTTCAGATGCTATGTTTGGGTTATTTGTTAGATTTGCATGGCAGTGATTGTCACAAATTATTCATCCAGTTGTTCTGGTATTCATGTATGTACTTTAATGAATGGTTCTAATCATAGTTCCTTCAAGACATCATCATTGCATTTGTAATCCCAATTGGTATACCCTGCTGTATATCTTATGAATCTCATTTCACTAGAAGTTATTCTGCTCTTCTCTCCTTTCCTTAAAGTCCATGCCTCACTTCTTCTTAAATGTACTACAGCCCAATTAGGACCTTCGTCTCCTCAATGAGCCTCTCCAGATATTCCTCTCCTTAGAAAGCCTTTCCCAATGGTTTATTTAACATTTTTTAAGATCCTGGAACACACAATCCAACCATCTATTCTCAGGTCTTCCTCTTAATCTGGTTCCTTGAGGTTGTGAACAGAAGATTTATTTCACCTTCCTATTATTTGGCATTCTATTAATATGTCCAATCCATCTCAAAACTGCCAAGTCTTAAGTGTGAAACAATATCGAGATCTCCTAATAATTATATTAATTCTCTATATATCTTCTTCTCTAGATGTTATTTACACAAACTGCTCCCAATATTGTTCTCAGTACCTTTCCTTCAAAAATATTTAAATGATTACAGATGTAAGAGTCAAGTACCCAAATTTCAGAACCATAAGTAACAATTGATCTAATTAATTCCATGCCTCACTGCTGTAGCAGTGCAGGTCTTGCTAAGGTTTTGTATAACCGTACCTCTGATATGCCTCTGGACTAGTGAAGGTTTCATTACTGAATTATATTATAAAAGTGATCCCACAACAGGCCCGGAGGCCTTTGGGGTATGTAGGAGGTTAAGGCTCCCACTTTTTCTAGACAATCGACACTTTATGTCAGCTGGGTTGTCAGCCCTGCGTGACGGCCGCCTTTACTCCCAGAACAAGCGTCTGGTACTCATTTACGTTAGAGGCTGAGTCAAACCCAGGGTCATAGTGCCGCCAGAGGGTTTGGGTCAGTTTAAAAATCCTGACCCCAACGGGACTTGAACCCTCGACCCTCCGGCTTGTAGCTCAGTGCCTTAACCACTACGCTACGGCGTACATATGGTTTTATTAAAATTAATAATTTTATTTGATATATCTACTTCATCCAAATACGTTAATGTACATCCAAGATAGGTAAATGAATTTACTCTTTCCAGTAAATTCAAGTTCCAAATTAAGCAGCAAATTGTATTAAAAAAATGAATAAAGCAAAAGTAAGATAAGATGAAACTGACAGTGTCATTAAAAGAGATAAGAGTGTGTTAAATATTTTGTCATACAAACAAACCCTTAATATGAAAGTTGGGTCTTAAGTCAAACAAATACTTATTTAATTAAAATGATCTGATGATATGATTTATGTCTCTGATGAATTTGTAGTAAGATGGAAACATTTTACAAACCTGCATTATTTTGTGAAAATGATGTGTTTATGCGACAGATGTTATCAGTCTGATTACTCAAGCGGCGAGCAAGACTACGACCAAAATGTTGGCACTGAAATTATAATAAGTTTACATTATATTTAATCGAAACTTCACACAAAAATCATTTCTCATTCAAACACTGAGTAATATTTAAGAAGCATTCAGTCCTGTGTTAAAGACATATGTGAAATGCCAAAGAATTCTTGGATATATAAATAAGTATATTCCTAGCAAAACCCATAGACATTTGAGGTCACATCCTCATTCCCACCCACAAAGCAATTAGTTAGAATGAAACCTCTAAAACAAAAGAGAACAACTAAAATTATTCATTAAAAGTATGAATAATGGGAAAATTAATTCTGAATTTCTTTTTCTCTGACAAGGTTTAAGAAACTAATGAAACTGAAGTTAGAGGCCAAAATTTAGTCAAATCCAATCTATAAACTGCAAAAGACCAGTGTGTGGAAATCAATAAAAAGCTATCATATTTATCAAGAAGTGAAAGCTACTCTTGAAATAGAAAAAAAAATAAAAAGCTCTTCAAGAGATGTACAAAATATTACATAAATGAATATGTCCTATATTCTAGATCGGGGCCAATAAAGTAGATGTGAGCAGAACTAATACTTCAAAGCAAATATAATTATTTGGTAGCTTTTCATCATCATCATCATCATCATCATCATCATCATCATCTTCAAGGTATGGGCCTGTTGGCCCGTTCCACTCCCCGGTGCACTATATGCTGCAGGTGCAGGTCGTCTTTCCAACGACGTTTTGGTCTTCCTACATTTCTTCGGCCTAGAGGTTTATAATGAAGCATCTGTTTTGGTAAACTATTATTTGGCATTCTTTGTATATGTTCAAACCAATTACATTTATTTCTGTGTATTCTCTCATTTATATTGTATATTTGTAATTCATCTCTGATATCTTGATTTTGATCTCTTAGAGATACACCTGCAACTGATCTGAGAAATCTCATTTCTATTGTCTCAATTTTATGTTTATCAGAGATTTTTAAGGGCCAAGTCTCAGACTTGTATGTTAACGTTGGAACGGCTACTGTTTTGTAAAATTTTAATTGAGTTTCCCTTGTGGTCTTATTTCTCAAATATCTTCTTATTGAACTACATATCTACTGAAATTTCCCTAATTTCTTCTCCACATCCAAATTTTGCAGGTACGATATCATGCATCCCAGATAATTAAAACAAGTTACTTGTTCAATTATGTTTGCACCAATTACAATTTTTGTCCTTTTATGTTGAGTTCCAATAAATGCCATTGATTTGTAGCTTTTTGTTTATATTATTATTATTCTCCCAGTTATATTATATGGATGTGAAACATGAACTCTTACTATATGGGAGAAAAGAAGATTACAAGCATCTGAGAATAAAGTTCTTAGGAAAATTTTTGGACCAAAGAGAAATTAACAGAAAGGCAAATGGAGAAGACTACATAACAGTGAGCTACATGATCTTTATGGGGACCAGATATAATAAGAAGAGTTAAGATTTAAATTAAAGTAAAAGGTAAGAAGCAGTTCTCTGAATGACATAACATCAGTAGAAATATTACTGAAGATGAAACCACATAGCTTATGAAACCAGCATAATTAGAAGACTGCATATGAGGTGAGATATAAATAATTTTAATCTTAAATTAAAACTGTCCACTGCTGTGGTCTCGAGGTAGCGTGCTGCCTTGTCACGCAGCGGGCCCAGGTTCGATCCCTGGTCGGGGCAGTTTTTCTGGGTGAGGTTTTTCCTCACTTGTCAGGAAAACTTTAAGGCCCAAACGATCCCAAAATCATATGGTCATCATCATCATCCTTATTATCATCAACATCATCATCCTTCACCGGTGTGGAAAGCAACGGGAAGCTACCACACCTACAATTCCCTAGTAAAGCTGCAAGCATAGCATGAAAATGTTATGATTGCAGTGAAGGACCTGCCTTTGGGCAGAATTACTATCATCATCATCATCAAATTAAATCTCATAGTGATTTTTCCTATAAAAGTTCAAGAGAAAAGTTAAATCTCATAGACTGCAATGAGCAGGACATGTGGCATGAATGAGGCATGGAAACTCCTTGTAGGAAAACCAGAGGGGAAAGTGCCCAGTAGACAAGTAAAGAATGAGGTGGGAGAATATTAACCATGATTTGAGGGAAGTAGATTATATAGGGGAAGATTGGGAAACAATACCTCAGGATAGGAATGTATGGAGAGCTTATGTCCATGTGGCCATGAACCTATGAGTTCAATAGTGCCACTGAATGAGTGAGTGAGTTAGTTATTATTATTATTTATACACATTTATTGAAGAATAACATCTGTCTGATAACAATAGGTGACCATTTAAGAATTCCCATATAAAAAAAAATCTAACCAATTCCTCTGTCCCCTCTATCAAAAAAAAAGTTAAGTTGTTACTTTCATAAAGATACATGATACCCTGAAAAATGAATAAAAACAATATAATTATCACAGCATCAGTAAAATTTTTGATGCTACATTTAGTTTAACATATTCCAGTCCTGGACAAATTTATTTTTTGAAAAGAAATATTAATGCCTGAAATGGGAATTGAATCCCAGACCTCGGATTTCTTTCCTCTTATACAATTCCCTTATGTTCGAAAGCTAGCACTGTTAACAAAGCCATCAGATGACTTCAATACAAAGTATTTGAATTTTACATTACTTTTATGCAGTAAAGCTTAATATATTAAGTACATAATGCATTTATACATAATTTGTGGTTATACGTACCAAAGTTCATAAAATATACCTGAGTTGTAAATAACCAAAGGAATACAAACATTGTATTTTTAAAATGGATGTCAATACTAACACATGATTCGTTAAACACGAGATAATGGCAACAAGGGCTGATACCCAAACTCCAATTACAAAGGCAATGTTTTGTCAGCAGAGTGTATCGTTTAAATCAAAAGATAAAAGCTGTTAAAGACAGATACATTTGTTTCTAACACATATACTTCCATGAGAACAACTGGTTAAATAAGAATATACAATAAAAGTCCCGATAAGTGCGACTTTTTTAACACGAGACGCATATTCGTAGAAACGATCAAGAAATTATAAAACTACATGATAAAAATATGCCGACAACTGTGTTCTATAATAAGATAACAGTGGTTCCTTCAGTTGGGTTTGGTCTGCTATGAAGAATATGAAGAGAGGAAAGGACTCTAAGTAGACTAGAAAATAAAATTTATTAGAGAGGTGATAAAGATCCAGATAACGACCTGACTCTTAAAAAATTCCTAAACTGGGTGAAATGTTAAGTGCAACCATTGTGTGTAGATGTTACATTAATACAAAAAGTTGTTATAAAAAGATATGAATGGATTAATAAGTTTGTGAAATGAGGTGTATGCACTTAATGTAATAAAAGTACAAGCCAAAATGTCAGATTTCTTTGAACCAGAACCAAGTTCAAAATTATAATAGCCTATCTTTTTAGTTTTATTTATACACTGCTCAAAACAATTAGAGGAACACTTGTAATAAATTGAATAAGTAATTGTTTTTTAAAGCTGTGATGCTGAAAGTTGGACAATATGTAAATTGAATTATTAATTTTATCATTGGATACAAATTTTAAAGATACATGGCCTAAATACAGAGAAATTACCTCAAATAACAAATATAGAGAATTTTTTTATTTTGGAAGGCATTGGCCACTTCTAATTGGTAAGCTTCCTGATGTTGTTATAGTGACGAATGTTGATTATTGCCTTGTTTATTGAAGTCTCTGACGAAATGAGGCATTTAAATGAGTTTGAAGTGTATCATGCTCTACATCTTTTACGACAAGGTCAATCTCTGCGACAAGTGGCTAGAGAGCTTGGGGTTTCTCCTTCCGTGGTGTCCAGGTTACGCAACAGGCACAGAGAGACAGGTCAGTTTGTAGAAGACGTGGCCAGGGCCGTAAATTTAAAACAAGCCCCCCAGGATAACAGATACGTTGTTCTTTCTGCTCTTCGACAGCGTACAAAAACTGCAAAAGACCTGCAGAATGACCTTCACATGGCTTCCGGAATCCGGGTTTCAGACCGAACCATAAGGAACAGATTAAGGAAAGAGAATATTTGTCCAAAAAGGCCCGTTAAAAAACCACGCTTAACAAATGGGCATAAGGCAGGAAGACGTACGTATGCTATAAACCATGGTGATTGGAACCTGAACCTGTGGGAGTCTGTGCTCTTCTCTGACGAATCCAGGTATCGTCTTACACGTTGTGATGGTCGATTGAGGGTGTGGGGACGGCCAGGAGAAAGATTTTCTGCAGAGGCTGTACAGGAAATTGATAGATTCGGAGGAGGTTCCATAATGGTGTGGGCCGGAGTTATGTACAACAATCGTACGGACCTTGTACTTGTTCCCCAGCGACTGAATGCTGTCCAGTATATCGAGCACGTTCTGGAAGAGCATGTAGTACCTGCTGCCATTGGAGTAGGCCCTGGATTTCTGTTTATGCAGGATAATGCCAGGGCACATTCTGCGGCTGTCACCAGGGATTTCCTGAGGAGGAATGAAATTGAGGTAATGGAGTAGCCAGCGGTCAGACCAGACCTCAACCCTATTGAACACTTGTGGGATCTTCTAGACACGAAGGTCAGGAACCAACATCAAGCTCCACAGACTCTGCAGCAACTTGGAGATGCTCTGAAGGAGGAATGGGAGAATATCCCGCAAGAGGAAATCCAGAATCTTATTGGGAGCATGCCACGAAGGTGCCAAAGTGTCATCGAATGTCGTGGAGGCCATACACGATACTAACTCTATATAACGAGTGTTTAACTTTGAAAAATAAGCACAAGTTTCAATTGCTTACATAGCGGAATTATTTGAAAAGTTAATTGTCAGCGTTATTCATTTGTTTTTACTGACATGAGCAATAAATAAATAAATAAATAAATAACCACAAATAACGTACTTTATTAATTTCATGTTTTTACCTTTGTCCAATGAAAAAATATTTGCATATTTCAAAGTGTTCCTCTAATTGTTTTGAGCAGTGTATATCAAATTTGGGAATTTTTAACATTATGAGGTTCAATTCATGTTTTTTTATGTGAAGTTCTAAGAATGTAGGGCTACTGTATTATTATGATTTTTTCAGTTAAGTTTTATTATAAGGCAATTCATGATTCTATATTACAATTGCATCAAACTTTAAGTGTGTTTCTTGGTGGATTTTAATTCAGATTGAAAAATTCCAGTTTGTGAAAACTGGAAGTATGAGGGCAGTGTCTACTACTTACATACATATTTCAGTAAATAAAATATCCTCAACTCATGTCCAACTCGGGGTCAGGTTGTACCAAAATCCACTTTTTCGGTACGTGAAAACTATGTAACACTACGTCATCGTGTCGTCCCTCTACAGTGATGTTATAGAACAGTGCCAAATTCCTGTCTTCATTGTCCTCTCTTTTTCGGTACGTGAAAACTACGTAAACAAATATGTCATTGTGTCGTCCCTCTACAGTGATGTTATAGAACAGTGCCAAATTCCTGTCTTCGTTGTCCGCTCTGCTATGTACCTCCCCCTTCATTCTTTATGTGCTGCGTGTGACTGTGCATCTTCCCCTTGTTATCGAAAGCCTCAAATAAGCTGTGTAAGTTAGTATCAGTGTCATCAATCAACTTTGGGATTGTTGTGGTCAGGTCGACTGCAGCTCGAGGGAGCTGTTTGGTTTCTTCTTCAGTCCCACAAGCCAGGGTAGGGCAACGAGGACTGTGAACCCTAGCCCTTGGCTGGACTGGATTGTGTGTGTGTGTGTATGTATGTATGTACGTATGGATATTATCATTATTATTATTGACTTTTTTAATTAGTGATGACCGAGTTTGTTAATTTATATTATTTTATTCATATCTTTTCTTTCAATGGTCAAGAAGATAAATTTTTGTTATATTATTTGTATTTCAATTATCTGACTTATGATTCTCATTAAAAGTTACTTTTTTTTAGTTAACATATGTTTACTAATTGTTAGCTACTCATATTTCGTATTGATATATATTCTAAAGCTTTCTCAAACCAAATTAATCCCCTTTTTTCTTCTAGCTTCCACAATTATAATACTGTTTAGCATTCAGTACTATATGTTAAGTAAATTACAGAGGAAAGGTGGATTAATCTTTCCCTTCTATGGGCCCGGGCAAAGGAATGTCGATAGTCACTCAAAACTTCCAAACTCAATGTTATAAAAAGGAAAGATCGCACGGCACAAGGTCGAGGAATGAGATGAGATGAAGCACCTATATTATAGAGGTCTGTGAACTACAAGGGTGCCGGTCAACATCCCTGACGTATTGTCCACAGGGGCGGATGAACAAAATGGATGAGATGAGTATGGAGAAATGGTGGAATGAAATTTGTAGCAGGGAAAAACAGGAGAAACCCCAAGAAAAAACCTGCCCAAGCTCCGTTTTGTCCACCAAGAAACCCACATGGAGTGACCAAGACTTGACCTCGGAACCCCCAGTAGTGAGAGGCGAGTATCTAACTGCATGCGCCAGGGAATCGCCACTACATATTTTAGCACTATTTCCTAATTAAAAGTATTTTTGGCCCTTAGAACAATGTGTGTGTAAACCTAATCAACTTATATATCATTAGTTAATAATTATGACTTCCAACCTTTATTCTATCAGAGGAGCTACAAATATTACTTATCTAAATCTGATTTGTGAGTAATTCTGAGTTTTAAACATTCTTTTCCTCTTTGCCTTGACATACATAAAACATAGGTTCAATTCTAATAATGTAATGAAATATATCTTCAATATGGATACCAAAAATGATTTTGAAGATTTTATGGCTTATTTTTAATTAAATGAGGAGCATATAATATTTGTCCAAAAAAAAAAGTACATTAGAGACATGGAGAATTCTATGGAAGTGTGTATAGTGAACTGAATTTTATGAAAAAAATATAATTTTCCACAAGACCACAGAGCTAGATAATGAATTTCTGATTCAATTGTTTTCCAAGCAGTTTTATTTCTTTGAGCAGGCACAAAAATCAGATTGCACATTTGCTACATTGTCCTTTATACATGAAAATATACTCTCGAAAGCCATAATCTTTCAACTTCAGAGAAAAGTTTTCCTTTTGACACACATATCAGCTTAAATTATATCATTATGATGGTCAGTAATAATTATATTGAACAAAATGATTTTGCTGATTTTTTTTTGAAAATACCTTTCTTGTTTTATTTAAATGGCATATACAGAGTTTCATTGCTATAAATAAAACAAAAAATGCCACCATTAAGAGTGGTTTCTTATTAATTTTTGTTTCAGATTAATGGTCCAACTTTGATGGTTAACGACTTTGACCTTACTTTTCATAACTAATTGCTATAAGTCAAGTTTGATTCTAAAAAAATAAATTGACAGTAGATAGAGCATTAAGACATGTATACAGGTGAGGCAGTTATAGTGTTGTTTGCCATTTTGCTCTGAAACAAAGGGAAAAATAAAAAATTTTTTCATACCAAATTTACAGTATCCCATAAGAGGACATAAGATAGACTCATCCTTAAAATACCATTCTCAAATGTTATTCAAAGTCAAATATACTTTTTTTAAATGGGATGGTGTGTTTTTCTTCTATGGAAATGGAAAGAGCATTCAATTTTAAGTATAAAAGTGTTAGTACATTTATCCGCTAGACGGTAATAAATTCCATCCATATCAACATTAGTCTACATCAAAACCCTTCATGGGATGATTTTCAGAAGCGTGTTGAAATTTGCCAATGGGCTCTAGTACAAATTGAAAATGGTACGTTTTCAAACATTTTATTTTCTGATGAGGCCACATTCACCAAACCATGCTCAAGTGAACTGATATAATATGCATTATTGGTCTGTGGGAAATCCAAGATGGGCTATGTGAAGTTGATCATCAAAGGCAGTGGAGCGTGAATGTTTTGGTGTGGAATTCTGGGATTACATGTAATTGGACCAGACTACTATTCTTTGAAGGTAAAACTCAAAGGGCAGAAATACAGAAAATTTTTTGGACCAAGAAATTCCCTGCGTTACTAAAGATGTGCCTCTTGTGGAACAGGATTCCATGTGGAATCAACATGATGGTTGCTCAGCTCATTACTCAGCTGTAGCTCAAGAAATATTCAACAGAGATTTTCCTGATTGATGGATAGGACAATAGAGGGCCTGTCCATTAGGCCTGCTCGCCCTCCGGATCTAACTTCTCCAGACTTCCTCTTATGAGGATACAATAAGGATACAGTTTATCAAGAAATGCCAACCACACCCGAAAATCTTCGTCAACAAATTAGGAATGTCCTCTCTCTGCAGGAATTAAGCAAAGAAATGTTGAGGCGTGTTCAACTGTCTTCTGAGCATTAAGACTTTTTGAAACATGATTCCCAGGTGTAAAAATTCCATCACTTCCAACAGTCAATAATCTGTACAACAAATTTTATAAAGAGGTGTCCAAAATGTATGGACAATGACAGGTGGACAGTTCCAGAACCTGCTGCAATAAAGTTGGTAAGTATGACAATTTGAAAAATAGTTACAAAAATGTATGTGATTGAATCAGCGTGATCCTGCGCTGTACCTTCCCTGCTGTGAGTGCGTCAGCAGTGTACAGTGAAATCCCGACCCCGCATTCTGCTGTCCAATGTTATAATGATCGCACTGTAGATGAAGAGATGGTAAACATTTTTCAAAAATATTTTCCAAGAAAACAACCTCAATAGTTTTGTTCTTTTGGAATTAAGAATATATATTAACAAGGTGTTACTTACTTACTCACTGGCACTATCGAATCCGTAGGTTCATGGCCACACGGGACAGAACCTCTCCATACATCCCTATCCTGAGCTAATACTTTCCAATCATTCCCTGTATAATCTACTTCCCCCTCCAAAACATAGTTAATGTTATTCTCCCACTTCATTCTTGGTCTATCAACTGGGCGTTTTCCAACTGGCTTTCCTACAAGAAGCTTCCAAGCAAGTCTTTCACTCCCCATACGTGCAACATGTCCTGACCATCGAAGTCTATGAGACTTAACTGTTCTTATTATATCTGGCTTCTTATAAAGACCATGTAGTTCATTGTTATGTAGTCTTCTCCATTCACCTGTCTGTTCATCTCTCTTTGGTCCAAAAATTTTCCTAAGTACTTTATTCTCAAATACTTGTAATCTCCTTTCCTCCCTTAAAGTAAGAGTCCATGTTTCGCACCCATACTATATAACTGATAGAATAATAATTTTATATATTTTCAGTTTAACATTTTTTTAAACGAGTTGGGACATCAAGAGTCTCTGCAATGCATAATAGCATTCATTTCCAGAATTGAGCCTATGTTTAATTCTTGTTATTATAGCAATTAAAAATACAAACATCTAAAATAGCTTTTATTGATTAAATGAGAACCAATTTTTATGTCATGTCCTGTAGCTGTAAGTACAACGCCTCATTACTTGAGAATAAGTTTTTTCTATGAATTATATTATTTTGAGTCTGTTTATCTTACCTCAATATTAATGTTGATTTGTTCCTGAATATGTTTTGATTAGATCTTAATCATCATCAGCATCTTGCCCAGACTGGTTGGATTTATGTTGTAAACCCTGGATGTCGATGTCAGCTCCCTCCAGTGGTTGGCAACAGTCTCAAAATATATAATTAAAAGAACCTCAAAACATTACTTCCTAAAATAAAAATTTGTCTATGAATTGAAAATTTATTCAAGTATTGTGCTTATAATAAGAAATTCCTTATTACTTAAGGGGTCACTCATTTTGTGAGTGACGACTATAAATTCTGGTCTTAGTACTGGACGCAGACACACACATAACATATACATATTCTTAAAAAAATGATTAGTCTGTACAAAAATTAATCAAAAATACATACCCAGAAAGTCCAGGAGCAGGCATATCGTAGCATATAATGATCAGCATGGGAAAGCCCTTCCTTCACAAACAGTACATAAATCATAATCAAGGGCATTGTATACATTTGTAACGATAACCTTCCACTGAATTTCTAAACATTCATCAACACCACAAAACCAAGGTGATTTGTATTCCTCTGTGAAAAATCAATTTAACAAATTAGTAGATGTAACAATTAAGAGGAATGATATACATTCGAGCTCTCAGATTAACACCAACCAGCCAAGGGAGTGGGTGATCAAACAAAAAAAAAAAAAAGCATTTTACTTGATTTTGAAGTGCCAGTTGAAATAAGTGCTTATTATTCATTATATTAATTTAGAAAATACCCAACATAATGATGGTTCTGGCACTCTGAGTGGCACTGGAAAATATACTCTGAGCTAAAATCTGGGAAAGGTAAAAAAAAAAAAAGTTGTACAGTTCAATGTTTTTAGCAGCCTATCTGCTGGAGATACGAAAAGTTTGGACAAGGAATGAACTATGGTATATTTTATCAATTGATTTGGTTGTTACTTGATGAAAATCTATTATGATTATTAATACACAGGGTGTTGCAAAAAAAACACCGAGATATGCTGATCATTTTTAATAAGGTACCGATGTCTGGAACATTATACATTTTCACACTATGACTAATTAATTATGTCTCAAGATCAGTGTTGGTTTAAAGGATTTGAAGACTCATTACTTGAAAAAACACCGACAACGGAGGTGAGGTGGTATATTGAGATATACTGGATAATTTTTTTTAATAAGGTACCAATGACCGGAAATGATGCGTTTTCACACTATGAGTAGCTAACTTCTCAAGAGTACCGTTAGTTGCATTTCAAGACTCAATACTTGACAATACTGTCACAGTTACATCAAGTCTTTAAAAATATCCACCTCCATTTGCAGAGCGTACATCAGCGGTGTAGTGATTGGCACACACGTTCAAATACACCTGGCCTTGTTTGAATTGTTTCTGTAGCAGCAAGGATTCGGGCTAAAAGATCCATACATGACTCTACTGGAGTCTAATAAACAGACTGTTTCATGTTGCCCCACAAAAAGTAGTAGAGAGGGTTAAGATCAGGTGATCTCAGAGGCCAATGGGACTAGTCACCCTCGATCTGGATACGTGGTATCCAAATGTCTCCTCACATTGGCATTGAAGTGAGCTGGAGCTCAGTCGCGTTACAGCCACATTCCTTTGCGAAGCCACATATCATAGGTTCGATATCTG
Organism: Diploptera punctata; assembly: GCA_030220185.1. Taxonomy (NCBI): domain Eukaryota; kingdom Metazoa; phylum Arthropoda; class Insecta; order Blattodea; family Blaberidae; genus Diploptera; species Diploptera punctata. The sequence continues at coordinate 41,271 of JASPKZ010006719.1, read as the reverse complement.
TGAGGTGTTGTCAAGTAATGAGTCTTCAAATCCTTATAATTAACAACGTATCTTGAGACACTAATTAATTAGTCATAGTGTGAAAATGCATCACTTCTGGACATGGGAACCTTATTAAAAAAAATGATAACATACCTCAATATACCACATCACCTCTGCTGTCGGTGTTTTTTTTTGCATATATATATATCCATCCATCCATAGTAATTCTGCCCGAAGGCAGGTCCTTCACTGCAATCATAGCATTTTCATGCTATGCTTGCAGCTTTACTAGGGAATTGTGCAGGTGTGGTAGCTTCCCGTTGCTTTCCACACCGGTGAAGGATGATGATGATGATAATGATAAGGATGATGATGATGATGGCCATATGATTTTTGGGGACCATTTGGGCCTTAAAGTTTTCCTGACATTTGTCTTACAGGTGAGGAAAAACCCCGATAAAAACCTCACCCAGAAAAACTGCCCCGACCGGGGATTGAACCCGGGCCCGCTGCGTGACAAGGCAGCATGCTACCTCGAGACCACATCCATAGTAATTCTGTCTGAGGGCAGGTCTTTCACTGCAATCATAGCATAGGTTCTGTATCTGTGAGGTGTTGTCAAGTAATGAGTCTTCAAATCCTTCGAACTAACACTGATCTTGAGAACATAATTAATTAGTCATAGTGTGAGAATGCATCATTTCTGGACATGGGAACCTTATTAAAAAAATTATCAGCATATCTCAATATACCACATCACCTCCGTTGTCGGTGTTTTTTTGCATATATATATATATATATATATCCATACATAGTAAATTCTGCCTGAGGGCAGGTCTTTCACTGCAATCATAGCATTTTCATGCTATGCTTTGCAGCTTTACTAGGGAATTGTAGGTATGGTAGCTTCCTGTTGCTTTCCACACTGGTGAAGGATGATAATGATAAGGATGACGATGAATGATGGCCATATGATTTCGGGGGCCATTTGGGCCTTAAAGTTTCTCCTGACATTTGTCTTACAGGTGAGGAAAAACCCTGATAAAAACCTCACCCAGAAAAAAACTGCCCCGACTGGGGATCGAACCCGGGGCCCGCTGCATGACAAGGCAGCATGCTACCTCGAGACCACAGCAGTGGACTATATATATAATAACAAAATTCATTATATTCGTAGTATTTGTTTGAAGAAGGTACAAAGTACTGAAACAGCTGTAATGAATTTGTATTAAAATAAATATGAAAATCATATAAAGCTTTTAAACAGTTTTATTTAATTTAATTAGTAGTTATGATATATTTAATAAACTTTCGGAACAAATAATTCTTTATGTTAAATTTTCTATATTCTTTAAATTCATTGGAGACAATTTTTTTAAAAAACTCATCCATAAATTTCATGCTTTTCACGATACTATGATTTCAGATGACATCTCGTCCATCGAGATGGATGAGATGTCGTCTGAAACCGCATATCATGACAAGCACGAAATTTGGTGAGTTATCAAAAAAAAAATTTCTCCGATGAATTTAAATGATTATTACCTCATAATGTTTTACTTCCCAACATTAATTTTAAAATAAATTCTCCATATTTCACACAATTCTGTAATGTCTAGTAAAAAATCCCATTTATCAAAAAGGCAGCTGCAGGATTTGACTGAAACTCTCATAATCGATGCTGGAAAATCCTGTTACATATCAGTGAGACATACTTTATGAGTTGAGCGGTTTCAAGCAGTGGTAAGTTGTGATGTAATGGGGGCTGATATGCTGGAGCCAGCCGGCCATACTTACAGTTTAAATAAAATTAATGTTTCAAGGAAAATGAACAAAGAACATCTACAAACCTGTGAAGTATTAAGTTATGTAGGTACTGTGAAGTATTACCTGTTGGATCCACCATAGAGAAATATTGAAGAGCAAGAATGCTAATGGCTTCGTTGCCAAGGCCCAGCATTTGAAAACAAACAACAACATGTTTTCAAGAGATGAAGTTCTCAACACTCACTGATAAGAGAGATGAGAGGGTCCAAAAATTGCATGCTAGAATATCATACAATTATATGACTAATTCTTAAAGATTCTGACTTCAATTTTTCAGTACTTCCAGTTAAATCCTGCAGATGATTTTTGGTAAATGGGGGTCCTTTACTCTTACTAGATATCTATTCTCTCAAAAAATTTTCAAGATATATGTCACGATCTCATTGATAATTACCTTGTTAGACAAATAAGAAAACTCCATGGGGTGACGGGCCTAGAGGGTCCTTGGCCTTCCAGCCAGCTGCTGCCCCACATCCATATTTGTTATACACAAAAAGGTGAACAATCATCTGGCAAGTACAAGGGCAACATATAGTCAGTATGTCAGGTTCTCCAGCCATTATAGCTGGTTTTCTCAACCAGGAGCTACTACTTATTATAGCTACAAAAATTTCTCACAGTTCTGGGTTGGCACTAGTCCCATACTGGCTGAAATTCCTTAAGAAAATTTCTTCCCCCATGTGAACTCGAATCAGCACAAATCCCATAACTCTGAACCAAAGCATCATGCCTTATATACTCGGACCAACGGATTTGTGCCCCTGTAGTGCTGATCTCGTTCTTCAAAAAGTAGATGTCAGTTCTCACACCATTCCATCATGCCCCCTCCCACTAAGTCAAATAGAAGCCACTGTAACTGATCGAGTAGAGACGTTGCCAAACTTCCCCCGGTGTCAGGCTCTTGAATATTGAATAATGTAAGGTTAATTATTACTTCTTCATATTTAATTTAAGTAGGTCTAATGACACTGATTGATTTCTACGATTAATGGATATAATTATAATAGTGGATATTTGTTGGTTAAATGGAAATAAGTGAAGGGAATCTACACATGTTGTTTTTAAAGATAAATGTTTCGTCATAAATACTTCTCCTTTACCTCATTGTCTTATTTGGTTAGATTTGGAACGTAATCTTGAAGTCCTAACAAAATTATAAAATTTTAGGTATGAACACACAGTCATGTACCCTCCTCCTTTCTCATCCGGGCTAGGGACCGGCTATGGCGAAGTTACTACATGCTACAATCTTATTTACATATTATATAACATACTGATACTATACAGGAATTCTAATTTATGCTTATGAATTAAGCTAATGATAATTTACAATTTACATACTATATAACATAACATACTGATACTGAGTTGACAACACTGGACTGTGAGTGCAAATAATATCCTGCAAGAATGCTCAAAACTGTGAGTAATGGGAGGGGAGAAAGAGAGATATAGAAAATAGAGACAGGCAAGAATGCAGGGAGGGAAATGATTTACCAAGGCAGAAACGGAATTAGTGTTTAGTTCGCATTTCTTACGGGGGCACAGATCTGTTGGTCCAAGAATACCACTCAGGACAGATAGACAATTATCTATAGCCTTTCTGGTGTTAATTTACTTATAACATTAAGTTTATAACTGTGTGAGACATTGAAAATTTAGCATAAAGAATTGTTGTCCCATAAGGTTTATTAAAATGGTTATAGCTAGGGCAACGATTTTAATGCACTAAAAGTTAAGATTGCAACACAGATAGCATATATTATTTAATTGTTTCTGTGTGAAACCAAAACAAAATACAATCAGAAGTCTAACTTCTCATTATATTATTCAACTGTTTGTATGTGAAACCAAGACAAAAGACAGTCAGAAGCTTTACTTCTAATTCTGTGGCATTAGGGTAAAAGTACACAAGTCCAATTTAGAGATTTTTATTTGTTAGATTCATATGTCAAAAATACAGCATTTTTCTTCCTCTATCATAAGGGTAGAGTTCTTAACTGATGCTAATTTCTTATGGTAGATATCTCTTGGCCAGAAGTAATGCATAATGCAAATCTCTGATTATCACTACTGGCTTTTAAAAGTAATGTTTAAATTCCCAATAAAGTCTTATTAGACCTCAGGGGTCCTCATCTAGGGGATATGTGGATGGCGACCACAAGTGCCCAAGCTGAGCAAAACATTTCTTCCATTTACTTGTGTTTTGCACTCTTTTAACTTTACTATCTAACCTCTCTTGATTAACTTTTGTTTTTTTTACCCCGATGCTATTAGGGCATCCGAATGCTAGGGAGTCTTTCCTTTCTTCCATTTCTTCTTTCCTTTATTTCTTTTCTTCTCCAGAAAAGCCTGACCAGAGGCTATAAGAGGGCAGCCCCATCACTGGTCTTGCCTTCCTTTGGCCAGCAACCAATCAAAGGGACTATTATTATGCTTTCAAGTCTTATACAAAAAATTTTCTATACGATCGTAACAGGCCTTGGCCTAATACTTGGAAGGAAGAAGAAGAAGAAGTATTAATCAAGAAGCTGCCATTTGCAAAGATGAAGCCACAGCTTTAAGCATTTGGTGCATGGGAATTACAACATATATAAGAGAAAAACATGTGTCTAGATTAGAGCTTGCCCCGGTAGCTCAGCTGGTAAGAGCATTGGTACGGTAAACCAAAGGTCCCGGGTTCGGGTCCTGGTCTGGACAAAAATCCTTCTCTTCAAATGTATCAAAAAGTTATTTGAATATTAAAAAGTTCTCATGAAAAGTTATGTTTTCAGACTTATGTAGGTTTACTTTGTGGCCATAGAATTATACTACATTATAATCTTAACTTTTACTGCATTAAAATCCTTGCCCTAGTTATAGCTCATTCCCTGTCAAAAATATTCATATCTCCAGCAGATAGACTGCTAAAAGTGTTTTCCACTGCTACTCATTGCATGTTTCATGCTAGACATATAGACAGCATTAATTTTCAATGAATGCATCACTTCAACTGACCACTTTAAATAAGTGATTTGAACTTAATTATATACAGAGAAGAGATCCTTTTGTGGGATTTAAGATTCAATGCTCATGTAGTGGGGAATTATTTCAAACTATATTTGTTCCAGACAATAAAATGGAGAGATTTTTGTAGAGTGTTAAAAGTATTATGAATAAGCTGTCTCCTAAACATAGTACAAACACTCTCACAAAGAACATGAATGTTCAAAATATGTACTGTAAATTACAATGAAACATATTATATTACTATGGGAAACTTTTTTTTAATAAGGAGAGGTTTATTGGCACCAGATATGAATCCAGTATCTCTTAAATATGAGTTCCTTCTATCAGAGAACCATATAAAGTAGCAATACAATTAATTCTAGCATTAGTCTGAATGAGCAATTTTTAAGCAGGTTAACATTGCTTCCACTTATTTGTGTTTTGCTCCTTACTTTTATCTTTAACCGATCTGGTATTTCTTCCTTTCTTCCACTTACTTATACCAGACTCTTTTAACTTTACTATCTAACCTCTATTGTTTTTTCGACCCAAATGCTATTAGGGCATCCGAGGGCTAGGGAGTCTTTCCTTTCTTCCATTCTTCTCTTCTCCAGAAAAGCCTCACCAGAGGCTATAAGATGGCAGCCCCATCACTGGTCTTGCCTTTCTTTGGCCAGCACCCAATCAAAGAGACTATTATTATGCTTTCAAGTCTTATACGAGAATTTCCAGGATGGATCAAAACACTGGAGGGAAAATTTTCTATAGGATCGTAACACGCCTTGGCCTAATACTTGGAAGGAAGAAGATGATGATGAAGAAGAAGAAGAAATAAAATACAAATGAATAAAAAAATTGTATCTATATAATCAATTGATAAGATAAAAGTTAAAAATTAAAATGTACCTGTTGGCAGGTGCCGTCATCCTCAACTTTGTTAAAATGATGTACGGGTATATAAAATTAACTGGAGCACTTTCGGAAGTTAACTTCCATGGAGTGATATCATGTGTCAGACAATGTTTATTGAAATATATATTTGCTATAGTTTTGTGTAGCGTCAATTTGGTGTTAAAAAAGTTAAACTTTGCTTTAACCTGACTGGCTATAGAGTCAATGCTAATAAAGTTCATATCAAATTCCGTTGAGGTGAATAGTCATAAGATAAAAGTTAAAATTAAAATGTACCTGTAGGCAGGTGCCGTCATCCTCAACTTTGTTTAAAATGGTGTATATAAAATTAACTGGAGTTAACTTCTGAAAGCGCTCCAGTTAATTTATATACACCATTTAACAAGTTGAGGACGACAGCACCTGCCAACAGGTACATTTTAATTTTTAACTTTTATCTTATGACTATTCACCTCAATGGAATTTGATATGAATTTTATTAGTATTAATCAATTGATAATTTTTTTAAAAATTAATATTATACCTGTGTCAAAATTTTCTAGTTCCCTAAACCATTCATCATCTTCAATTATTTCACCATCACTATCTTCATCTTCAATATCATCATAAACATCATCATCTTCATCACTTGAAAGTGATTCAGCATTTCTACCATCAAGACTATCATGGGTTTCCTCTGTTAAAAAAATACAACATTAATTACTGTATAACACCAAGATAATTTTCCATATTTCCAATCAGTTTCATTAATAATTGTATGTGCTAGAAAGAGTATAATGCCTTCATCAATCCTATTTTGTTAAACTTTTAACTTACTGCCATGTTTCCTCCTTTCCTTTGCAGAATATCAATCTAATACCATCTTTTTACTAACAGCTTCATTGTTTTACTTAATCCAACAGGGATGCCACCAATTTAAATTGACTCCATTTGCAAAGCCAGAAAGAATTTAAACTTTTATAATATCAAAAATATACATTTTTCATAAATTGATCATACATAAGATAAAAATTGTCAGATATTTATGTACCTTTCACCAGGCAAACATAAAATAATTCCACACTATGTTTAGTTAAATTAATATCTATTCTCTACCAATATATGAAAAATCCAAAATAACATAAAAAAATCAATATTTTTACTCAAACATTCATTTGAATAGAAATAGAGCAGTTAATTTTGTATATCACCGTTTTGAGTATTCAGATACACTGACACAAAACAAAACAGTTGATACAACCTTTCAATATCTCTAAAAGATTACGGATATGAATTAATGGCCACTCTTACGTAGAGAAATATGTGCTAGTCTGGACAAGTTTTATGCAACATAATACATGTGCATGTTTCTTTTGATTAATTTTTATATTGATGCAGAAAAAACACTAAATTAATAAAATAACATTTCACATTACCTCAGGTATATGATGAGATCCTCTAGAATCCCAAAAGCAAAGCTCCGCTATCAACCCCATGGGAAGAGATCTCTGGGATATCCCAAAAAGCAATAAAAGAAAAATTCTTCCTTTATGAATATACATAACAGGCCATTGGCTTAACAATTGTATAGATGATGATGATTGGTACAAACAATGCACCTCATTTGTGGTTTGTATTTCTCAAAACTGGAGATAATCTTTTTCTTTTTTTTTAACAAAATGTGTCTCCCTCAACTTTGGAAACATATCTAACCCATGTCTCCCATAGCCCCTCTTCTCTCATGTGCATATTTGTTAAAAATGCTAATAATTAATTATATAAGAATGATGATCGGTTCATAGTTAAATATGGGAAATAACATTATAAGATTCTTAATTCGTAAATTAATTAGTCATTTTTTACATCTTACCACATATTTTATGTTTCTTTAACCACGGGAACTAGTTTTCAAGAGAACTACCCTCTCTCATTTTCAACCGGTAGTCATAATGTCGGTTGAAAATGAGAGAGATGGTTCTCTTGAAAACTAGTTCCTGTGTTTAAAGAAACATAAAATATGAGGTAAGATGTAAAAAATGACTCATTAATTTACGATGATCAGTATTTTTTCTTGTAATTTTTCTGAATATAATCATGGAATTTAAAATTGTTGAGTTGATGTTTTTATTATTAATTAATACTTCTCACTGAAAGATAAATTATATTTGAAGAGAAAAATTATATAATCAATTGAGTTGGTGTTTACTTGATGAAAATCCATATTTATTAATTAATAAAAATAAAACGTAGTTTTATTTGATTTTCATATTTATTATATAATTCAGTGACAGCTGTTTCGGTACACTGTACCTTCTTCAGACATGTTAACAAATTATGAATTGTGTTCCAACTGATCTAAGCAACAGTACAACAATATTTATTTAAATTTTTTAATTTAACAAAGGGGATTCATTCAAATCAAGTTGAGAATTTAACAGTTTTTACTACTTTTAAATTATTAATTTCTACAGCCTCCAAAGATCTAACTTCTTACCCTTATCACAAATATGTAAAATTTCAAAATTTGGATCGAAACAATGATAAATTGGAATAGGTGGTTAGCATATTTTGAATTTTTCTAAATTTCTGTTATATGCTCTCATGTGTTCCTTTATCCGAGAGATAAAAGGTCTACCAGTTTTGTCCTATATAGACATTGTCACATGTGCCACATTTCAATTTATATACACCTGATAATTTTTCTTTTTTTTTTTTTGTTTTGGTTTTATTGTTTTTTATTATATTTTGTAGAGTTTTATTAGTTTTAAATGCCACATTAATGTTCAACTTTTTAAAGTGTTTAGATATTTTATTTGAAAGTGGGCCTATATACGACATTACGACATATTCTTATTAAGGTAGAATATTTTTTATCACTCACCTCATATTGTTCTACTTATTTGACTATAAAACTAGTTTCGGAACATAGTTTCTGTTCCATCCTCAGTATCGTCATGACCGTTGTTCTGTCGTCTTGAAGAGCTGTCCTTCGCTCCTTCCATTGGCTGACTGAAAAACCTCGAAACCAGGTCATTCTCACCGGGAATTTAAAAGTTCATCAATTTCTTCTCTTTCGCTCTTTTGAATGTAGATCTTTTCCTAAACAGTAAGTTCTTTTGGTTTTTCTATTTGTTTTAATAATTTAGCTTCCTTCTCGATAAGATGTTTTTCAGACCATGTATGGGCAGCAACTGCAAATTTTTCTACTTCCCCATTCTTGACATTCCTGAGATGTTCTTTCACTCTAGTTTTCAAGTTTCTCTTAGTTTTTTCCTATGTAGAATTTCTCACATTCTTCACATTTAATTTTATAAATCCCCTGATTTGTTTTCTTCTTTAATTTTTTCATTCTTATTAGGTCTAATCAGTCTACTGATGCTGTAGTCATTTTTGGGTGCTAACCTTATGTTGAAATCTTTAAACATTTTTTGAAACTTGTGGTGTTTTAATGTGAATTTTATGTGAATTTTCTAAATTTTACATTTTCTTCTTTTACTTTTAGAAGAGTGCTTTGATTAATAAATGTTTGTCTTTTGAACTTGTTTATTTTCTTGAGTATCATTTTTATTGCAAAACCATTTTTCGTGGCTACGTTGATTATGTGTTCTTTCTCTTTTTCATAATTTTCTTTGTTCATTGGTATGTTCACTAATCTATGTGTCAAACTATTGAAAACTGCTTCTTTGTGAGCTATGTGATTGAAACCTGAAGCTTTTATGTAGTTATCTATATGTGTCTTCTTTCTGTAAATTCCAAATTCTATCTTATCTTCCTTTCTTCATTCCTTTTTAAGTTGAGATCTAAAAATGGTATTTTCTCCATTGATTTCCTTTTCCATAGTGAACTTTATAGTTTGACTTTGAATGTTCAATAATTTTAATGCATCATCTATCTGTTTATGATTAACTATTGCAATTATGTCATCCACATATCTGCACCAGAACTTGAAAATTAAACGATGTCCATTAATTATCTTGTGTTCAAAATTCCCCATGAATAGATTAGCTAAGAATGGAGATAAAGGGTTTCCCATCGAAAGTCCTGAATTTTGTTTATAAAATCTTCCATTGTAGGTGAAAAACATATTATCGATACATAATTTAGTTAAAGATTTATATTCGACTATCTTTCCTTTTTCAATTTTATTATTGTTCAGCCAAATCTCTAAAATTTCCATAGTTTGGTCTTTCGGAATGCTTGGAAATAAGGAAACAACATCAAAAGAAAAACTAATCTGTCTAAAGATTGTAGTTGTATGTTTTTTCTTTATGTTTTCTTTGGGTAAAGGAAAAACTTTGTTAATTGCTTTTTTGTATTGAACCTTCTTAATTAAACATTCTATAATTTCAGGGTCGTAGCCATTATTAACAGCCAATTGTTTAATAATATTCAATTCATTATTATATTCCAAGGGTGAAAGAGGGATATTTAAAAGTCTATGAATGTAACTATTAAAGGCTGCCATCTTATGAGTATATGGGTGAAGAGAAGAACTATGGATAGTGGTATCAGTATGAGATGGTTTGTGAAAGATACCAAACTCAAACTTATTATCAATGTGTTTTATTGATAAATCCATGAAATTTATACTATTATTTGTTTCTAATTCCATTGTGAAATTAATACTTCTGTGAATGTTATTAATAAAATTTAAAAAGGAATTCAATTGTCTTTTGGTTCCTGTGAAGCCTGCTATGACATCATCTACATAACGATACCAAAATAGAACATTTCTAGCTAATACATTCTTATGTATGGTTTGTTCTAAGTCATCCATAAAAATCTCTGCCAAAAGAGGGCTCAACGGATCACTCATAATCAAACCATCTTTAGCTACGTACAATTTGTTATTAAAAGTGTTAAATTAATAATAAAAATCATCAATAGAAGCCCTACTGGCTATAAAGTAGTGTTAAATTCCCAATAAATGTCTTCTTAACTAAGAAGCCACCATTTGCAAAGATAGAAGCTATGGTTTCAAGCATTTGGCGCGAGGGAATTACAACGTATATAAGAGAAAAATTTGCGTCTAGATCGTAACTCGCCTCGGTAGCTCAGTTGGTAGAGCACTTGGCCCGGAAAGCCAAGGGTCCCGGGTTCGAGTCCCGGTCTAGGCGAAAATTTTTCTCTTCAAAAATAAAATTCAAAGTAATTTTGATGTAAGCATGTTTTATGAGTGTGTAATATTTCTTCAACTACAAAACTAATAAAGTGAATGGTTTTGTAGTTGAAGAAATATTACACACTCTTAAAACATGCTTACATCAAAATTACTTTGAATTTAATAACAAATTGTATATATTTGTGATAAGGGTAAGAAGTTAGATCTTTTGGAGGCTGTAGAAATTAATAAATTTAAAAGTAGTAAAAAACTGTTAATTCTCAACTTGATTTGAATGAATCCCCTTTGTTAAATTTAAAAATTTAAATAAATATTGTTGTATTGTTGCTTAGATTAGTTGGAACAAAATTCATAATTTGTTAACATGTCTGAAGAAGGTACAGTGTACCAAAACAGCTGTCACTGAATTATATAATAAATATGAAAATCAAATAAAACTATGTTTTATTTATATTTAATTAAGAAAAATTATATGATCAGACTGGAGTTTAAACCAGGACCTTTGGCTTTCTAGGCCAATGCTCTACCACTGAGCTACCTGAGAAACTCCAATCTAAATGCAAATTTTTCTCTTATACACTGTTAATTCCATTTTTACTTTTTTATTTCTACTTCAATTTTGTTTTAGCCTTTTTTTCCCCATAACAGTATTTTAAATAATAATCATTAAAAATCAGAAATTAACACTTCACCTCATAATTATTTGATTCTTGAGAACATGCTTCAGAAGGATTTCCCTTCTATTTTCAGCTCGTATTCGACTGAAGATAGAAGGGAACCCTTCTGAAACATTTTCTCAAGAATCAACAAATTATGAGGTGACATTTGATTTCAGATTATTTAATGATTATTAGATAAAACCTCGCAGTGTTACTTTCTAAAAATATGAATTAGTATTTTTAATATTTTTGGTTATTTAATTTTCAATTTTTTCTGACAATTAGTCATAAATACTTGCAGATTTTCAACAATTCTGCTTTTGTTATAAAATTCTAGATAATGTTCACATATCATGCAGCTAAGAACTGTGTTTTATGATAGACTGGCTTCGGCACAGGAAATTACAAATCCTTACCATGTTGCACTGATGAAGTAGAGTGAGAAACTGTCGCAGAGTCTCCTTCTGTCGTTGAACCTCTTCCTTTTTGTGATGAAACATTTAAACCACATGCTGACCCTGTCAAAATTAAATTAATATTTCAATTACACTTCCATAAATGTTAATTTTTACAATATCACATCACACACATTCACAGGACATATGATACAGTAGGTTCAATTGCTGTTACTAGGATCTTGCAAAAATGATTCTTAATAGAAAGAAATCAGTCAATGAAAGTAAAAAGAGAATAATTTCAAATCTCATCACTCACTGCATTACTTATAACCAGTAGAGTTTTGTAAACAATACAGCAGCAATACAAGCAATAACTGGTAACCAACAAAACACCCTGATCATCCAGAATACAAAAACCATGTATAAAATTGAAGAAGCTCAAGGAAACATATTGTGGATACAGTCACATGTGGGATTACTGGGTAATGAACAAGAAGACTTCTTAGCAAAGAAAGGCTCCAAAATCAAGCTAAGGTCAACAAAGGAGATATCCCTACAAAGAAGACAACAAGAGCTAAAACAAAAAATACATCTCAAAAGAAGAGAACAGAATATAAATGATCTTCAAAATAAGAAATATGAAGACATAGCGAAATATGCTTTATTTTTGGTCCTATATTATACACTGCATAAATTTACACTTTAAAACTACTGCAATTGATAATTAAAATATACAATTTGGGAGGAAATTTACATCCATGAAGATAAAGAGAGAAATAATTAATTTTCAAATTCCCAGGAAAAAAATTATTGATTGGGAAGTTCGTCGATCAGCTAACGGAGGGAGTAGAAATCAACCTACAAGATCGCCAACTACATATTCAACAGTTAGGATGCATTGACAATGACGCATAGAGTGTGGAAACTGCAGTCTGCAATAAAAATACAAATATGAGGTGAGTCAAAATAGCCTAATTCATAATAATTAAAATAAACCTCATAGTGTTACTCCCTTTAAATATTAAATAAAACATACTTACCAAGTTTCTCAGCAACTTTTTCTAAAACTCTATTTCTAGCATTTGTGAGAGGCTTCCTACAAGTAGGACATCTTTCCAGTTTTAACTGGCAGCTGTTACATAGACTATGCCCATCTAGACACAGTCTTATAGGTGGCAGCATAGTCTCATAACATACTGGACATTCTAATACTTCTAACAGGTCCTGCGATAATTTATCCATATCCTTAAAAAGAGAAATTAAAATAAATAGATCCATTCAAGATTGTGAAACTACATAAATTATAGGAAAATTTATGCTACAGAACTAGAACTATGCATACAAATGTCAGATACAGCATATTAAGCTTCCATGGCAATTATTTAGTGACCAGTCAACAGGTCAGCTGTTATATGTTACGATCCTAATACATATTATCAGTGAAAAGAGTTTTTAAATGAATTTACTCTTCTTTTTTTTCTGCTTTTTATTATGTTGAATCCGAATACGACAAAAAAGAAACCATATCATCCACTATTTTTTCCATTTTAATATTAAATATTTAAAGAAATGAAAATGTTTAGTGAATTCAATTTATGTACTGTTTAAAAATTATATTCAATTGTTTTATACAGATATTAGCAATAGTGCTGGTGATGAACCACTATTTTTTTAATATATTTTAATTTTTTTTTTAAATTCATACAGCATGTTCCATTGCAGGGTAATGCTACATGCAAATATACAAATATTATACTATTTTAAACACAAATTCTTCTTAACGTGACACTTTTTTATATGTTAAATTGTTACAAATATATATAACTATAATTATTATTTGGAATGTAACATGTTTACATTACACATATTTATACAAATACTTCTGGCATTATATATATTTTATATAAAATAACTATCTGTCATTAAATTATTTTAATTATTAATCTTAGTGCCATAGGTAAATAAAAGTTAATTTGGATTTATAATTAGTTAATTTATGTATAGACAGACAAAACGTATATAATAATTAGTATATCTGAAGAGAAAAATTAATTTGTCTTTTGGTGAGAAGTGATAAATTTAATATATCTAAGATCAACAGTTAGTATGTTTGAATGACTGATCTACATATTACTGAAATTAATACTTTTGTAAACTATAGGAATGGTTTTAAATATTTTACAAGTTGTTCTTTTCTAGGACATGTGCCACCCAAGGTTTCAACAGTCATTCAGAACTATTGTTCTCTTACAATAATAAGATGTAATTATAAATCAAATGATCAAGGGTTTGTTCCTCTACTCCACAGGGACAAGTTGGATTTTCTATGATGTTAGACCAGAGCCGTCCAAACTACGGCCCGCCATGGCTTTTCGTATGGCCCGCGTAAACATTGAAATGAACAAATTAATTTTATATTTTAAATTTAGGATTTTAAAATGTAATATCTAGTTTGGACATCCCTGTGTGAAATTCAGCTCTCAGGAATGTGGGGTTGAGGTGTCATTGCTTCTCTTGACAATGTAGTGGAGTTGGTTCATCCCTTATTTACCGTCTTCTGCCCCACTCCAAACTTTGAACATTACTTATTTTGATTGTTGTATTGTCAATCAAACAGTAGCCTGTGCATGGAATAGTTGTAAAAATAGTGTTAATTTAAATTGAGAAAAAATGCTTTGAAAAAAACGCCAAATTGATTCCGAGTGCAGTAAGTTTTAACGAATTCTGGACCAGCAAGTACTTTGTGAAGGAGCATGGAAACAAAGTATTAGTGTTATTTGTAAATATATTAAGTTTTGTACCTTTTTTTACAATTTTAATTGCAGCATTGTATTATAAACGTTTTATCATTCTTGTGTATGTTCATGTAATTTGATTATATTAATAATAATAATAATAATAATAACAATAATAACAGTAACAACAGTATCAGTAATGGTAACAGTAGCAACAGTAACAGGTAGCAACAGTAATAGTAGTAATAGTAGTAGTAATAAAAGTAGCAGTAGCAACGATAATAGTAACGATATTTATGTTCCGGCCTGCGATCAATTGCACAATCGGTTATTGGCCCGGCCCATTAAAAAGTTTGGGTGGCCCTGTGTTAGACCAATGAAGGCAGGATCTTGTGAATCCATATCCTGTTATTATGATAGCAATTCAAGCTACAATGAGAGCAGCTGCGGCTTGTTTTTGTTAGTAACTAACTCACTCTTGGCTAACTATCTAAACCCGTCGGTTCATTCTATGCCACATGGAAATAAAGGCTCTCCATGCAATCCCTATCCTGAGGTCTGTAAATGGAGTAGGCTTCATGTCTGGCAACGGGTCATGAACCTATGAGTTTGATAGTGCCAGTGAATCCATGTTTAGTTAGTTAGTTATAACAAAAGAAGCAGTCTGTTCTCTAGTAAGCTGTAATTGCTAATCATAATAACAGTAATATGGAATTCACATGATCCTGCCTTCATTGGTCTAATATTGTTTTGTTATAGTCAACCTTAAATCAGTTTTCTTCTTCGCTCATACTTTTGGTTGTAATATGCTTAAGGAAATTGTAATGTAAATCTGCTCTGCAAATCTGCATTTACACGAGCTTGGTATAATAATATCATTTTCCCAGGTTTCTTTCTGGTGGCCTTTGCATTCTACCAATCGGCAATGCTTTGGTAGATTGTTTTTGTTTGTCTTTACAATCATTGTATCTGATTCACGCAGCAGATACCAATTTGTCTCGAACATTGCAGACTGATAAAATATGCTACAACAAAAAGAAGTACTCAGCACATCTGTTGTTAGTCATTCATAAAGAGACATTAAATAATGACTAGTCAACAGTTGTAAAAACTTTCCTGTTTTTGTTTTATTTGTGGTGAATTTGGGATTTAAAAAAAAATTAAAGGAGCATTAGAGTTTTTAAAAGAAAAACATAGTTCTCATATTCATATTTAAATCTGATAGTCATAATGTCGGTTGAAAATGGGAGGGACGTTCCTCTTGAAAATTGCAGATCCCATGTTTAAGAAAACAAACTATGAGGTAAGATAAGAAATGACTCATTCATTCATACTCTCATACTTTGGAACTGAACTTGGTGATTAGAATATGTCTTAAACATCACATGTGGTAGATATGGTAGGTATGTGAAGATTTTAAAAAATGGTCAAAACAAGGAGAAACAAGTTTTTAGGTTTGTTGTTCCAATGATACGGACGGAGAGAAGAAGCATTGTAGTATTGATTATACTGGTCACAATTCCATCTACATTTGGCCAGTAGACCATGGTCAAAGAATTTTTATGATATATCTAGTGATACCCAGTCTGATGCAGATGAACAAATTGATGAGTTTCGATAAACTATAGAAAATTTAAACCATATGTTGTTTCTGAAACTGAGCTGATAAATTTGGCCACAACAGAGGAGAAACCTGAACTGCTCGACTCCAGACTCGAACAAAAAGACTGTTGGCAACAAAAACATACTTCATGTACTAGCTAATACCTGGCATGTGCTGCTATGCCTAAATAAATTAAAATTAATGTGTTTTTATGTTTAGTTGAATAAGTAAGAGCAAAAATAATTATAAATTAATATTTTTTAGATACCCCATGCTTATTACCCAGCGTTGACCAGGAATTTACATATCCCGATCTTCTTGACATAAATGAGCTGAAATATGAAAATTAATGTGTTTTATGTTTAGTTAAATAAGTAAGAGAAAAAATTTATATCGTAATTATTTTTAGATACCACATACTGTTTACCCAGCATTGTCCAGGAATCTACTCATCTCGATCTTCTTGGAATAAATGAGCTCAAAGATGAAAATTAATGTACTTCTTATGATTAGTTGAATAAGTAAAACGAAAAATAATTATAAATGTATATTGTAAGTGTTTTAAGATTCCCCGTGCTGATTACCCAGTGTTGCCCGGGAATCTACCTATCTCAATCTTCTTGGCATAAATGAGCTAAAAGACAAAGTTCGTTATTGTGAGTTACCCGTAAAAGAATACCCGACATGTGCTGCTATGCTTGCACAGGAATCTACATACTTGTCTCGATCTTCTTGGCATCAATGAGAGACAAAAATGGTTATTGGAGTTATCTGTAAGAGGTAAACATATGCTGTCGCAGACTTTTTTGTAGAGCTTTTTGAGATATTCAATTCTGTGTGCATTAATTTTGTGTATTTGTCATGGTTTAGGCAGCATAAGCCATTTAAGCATCCAAAGAGCTACTTTTTCACATTTTCCACTATAAAGGGCAATTTTTAAGGGAGTAGGAGTTGAGTATCACAATTCTCTTATAGCCTATGTTCATCCCGGGAATCTTCTGAACATTTTGAAAAAAAGCCCCATCACAAACGGATCAATGGTATGGTCGCGCATAAAATACGAACAAACAAACAAACATTAATTTTTATATATTAGATATAACAGAAGTGAGGAAATTTTTACTTAACTTTTGAAACAAAAATATGATTTAGTATACAGCTCAAATTTTGCTGGCTTGATGAATGAATTTGAAATTGAATATACAAAGAAGAAATGGAGGCTGTTTATATATTCTTCCAAAACTAGTTTAAAGGTTGTTCTATTACTCAATGATAGCACTTATGTATCATTACCTTTTCGTTATCCCTCATTCTGTGTATATGAGGGAAAGCTATGTAACTCTTTAAATAAAATTAACTAATCTGCTTATGGTTGGATCAATATGTGGTGATTAGAAAGTGTTATGCATGCTCCTTGGCCTTAAATGTATCATCTAGTGACCCTTGTAATTATCCAGCCCAAACATGCCATTGATTCAAGGCTGGTTTACGAGGAGACAGAATATCAAACTGATAGATCGGCCTCATTTGTCTCTGTTTTTTAACCCAACTGAGAAGTAAAGCATCATATGCAGAAAAAATTGATCCAATCCCCCTTCAAGATGACATGATTTGTGGAAGCTCATCCAAGAGTGTGTGGAATGCTATGTTTCACATCATCTTCCTGCACCCAATTAATCTCTGCCATTCCAATCTCCATCATCCAATCCTTTTTCTCTCATGCTGCTCAAAACACCATCAATCCACATTATTTTTGGGCATCCTCTTCTTCTTCTACCAAGTGGCATCCATTCTAGTATTCTTCTTGGGAATCTGTCTTCTATCATTCTTTTTACATAACCAACCCACTGACACTATCGAACCTGTAGGTTCATGGCCAAGTGGACATAAGCTCTCCATACATCCCTATCCTGAGCTAAAGTTTTCAAATCATTCCCTGTATAATCTACTTCCGTCAAATCATGGTTAATGTTATTCTCCCACCTCATTCTTGGTCTACCAACTGGACATTTTCCCTCTGGTTTTCCTACAAGATGTTCTCATGTCTTTCATTCTCCATTCATGCCCTGCTCATCGCAGTCTACGAGACTTAACTGTTCTTATTATACCTGGCTTCCTATAAAGATCATGTAGATAAGTACCGTTTCAATTGTTTGTTTTTTATGAAATCCACAATCTGAAGTTTAAACATTCATCTTTTGTTTAATTACACTGTTTCTTATTTTATTTCTTCTAGAAATTCCAGCTGAACACCTCCAAAAATTAATTTCTGCAGAATTTAATTTGCTTAGTGTTCTGGATTTTAATTCCCCTGTTTCTGCACCATATGTTATTAATCATTATACTCATTATTGAATTAAAAATGTTTGTTTTGTTTTAGAACTTATATTCTGATCCCATAAAACACCATATAATTTTGATATTGCAGATTTGCCCTTTTTTTACTTGCTTTTAATACTTTCAATTTTCTAAGATAGACCAGTACTTTATTTAGTTTATGCCACAAACTATATTTTTATTTAGAATAAAATCTTCCTTCCTTTCTTTCTATTTACAGCCATTATGTAAAATAAGCAGTGATAAAGTCATTACATTATAAATTAATCTAACTTGGTGTTAATTACTAAAACTATCATAAAGGAGGAGACATGAAGGATTATATTTTCTCTCTCTTAAAAAAATAAAAAAGCACTAGTTTGCATTTGAATACACGACCTCATATATACCAATCATAACATTACCAGTACGCTACAACAATAACATAAAGAATTCTTCCATTATAACATAGATATCAGGGCACGTCTCACCGAGATCCAACAATATGTAACATTGTCTTCTCTGAGTAGTGGCAAAAAATTTCAATAAACATCAGTTTTTAAGACAGCACCCACTTTCACTTTTGGCAGCTGTACACGTAATTACTTCCTCCATGGCACAACAGGCCTATAAGGCCCTTTGCCTATCAGCCAGCTGCTGGCCTCACATCCATATGTGTTAATAATGGAGATAGATGATCATGCAGCCAATGTAGGGGTGACATGTGGTCAGCATGTCGGGTCCCCCCAGCCGTTATAGCTGGTTTTCTCAACCTGGAGCCACTACTTATTGTAGCTACCCAAATGCTGTGGTCTCGAGGTAGTGTGCTGCCTTGTCACGCAGCATTCGGGTTCAATCCTTGGTCGGGGCAGTTTTTTCTGGGTGAGGTTTTTATCTGGGTTTTCCCTCACCAGTAAGACAAATGTCAGGAAAATGTTAAGGCCCAAATGGTCCCCAAAATCATATGGCCATCATCATCATCATCATCATCCTTCACCGGTGTGGAAAGCAACGGGAAGCTACCACACCTACAATTCCCTAGTAAAGCTGCATACATAGCATGAAAATGCTATGACTGCAGTGAAAGACCTGCCCTTGGGCAGAATTACTATGGATGGAAATGCATCACAATGCTGGGTGGGCACCAGTCTCATACTGGCCGAAATTCCATGAGAAAATTTCTTCCCCCATGGAGACTCGAACCAGTGCAAGTCCTGTAGCTCTGTGTCAAGGCTTCTTTGCCTTAACCACTCGGTTATGGCTGTAATATATATTCATGCAATCTGCAATCCCAACCCAATTTTCAGTCCAATTATATCTATTCTAGCCTGACACATTTCCTTTCAATCCTAATTTCCTGATATAATAGTCAGATCTTCCTATTTTTCATGTCCATTTCAGGAACATTAATCTTCTCTTTCAAATATTTCCTTTTTTAAATATTTGATTCCTATTTGTTTCATGTTTGATGTTAACCCAATTTGCTAAATTTACTTCATTTGGCTCATGTAGCCAATTCATTTTTCCTATCTTCCATTTCTTTACAATCCTAGCACATTCTTCATTAAAACATTTCTTACTTTGATTCTATTTAAATATCCTCTGTATTCTGATGCTGACAATTTAGACAGTATATCAAATTTTATTCAAATCTAAGGTTACGGCACAAAAAGTGGACATCTGAATTTCAATGTAATTTTGGTTTTAAAACAAAGCTTAGGAACACTAAACAAGAAAACATGAAAAAAAATTTGCAAACCATCCAGAAACAAAGCAGTAAAATAACATTTTTTAAGTACAACATGTAACAATGTTTCCATCATATATAACATTAGAATATCAAAACTGTCGTCATGGCCACAATGGCTCTCACATTCTTCAGGTAATATAGGAAATAGTCCTTTATAAATTATTACATTCCTGCATTGTTTCTGGATAGTCCACAACATTTTTTCATGTTTTCATCTTCGATGTTCCTAAGCTTAATTTTAAAACCAAAGTTGGAAAAAGCCTAGTACTTACTTATGGTTTATCAAAGTCTACTCTGTCCTAGGGTAGCACTGACAATGCTCTCATTTGCAAACTCCCTAGCTGAAGAGGCGAATTGAAGCCAAAACAAAGATCGAACAACTAAGAATTTAAAAAGTTATATTCTTACAAGTCCACCACTGTGGTCTCGAGGTAGCATGCTGCCTTGTCACACAGCAGGCCCGGGTTCAATCCCCGGTCGGGGTGTTTTTCTGGGTGAGGTTTTTATCGGGGTTTTTCCTCACCTGTAAGACAAACGTAGGGAAAACTTTAAGGCCCAAATGGTCCCCGAAATCATATGGCCATCATCATCCTTATCATTATCATCATCATCATCCTTCACTGGTGTGGAAAGCAACGGGAAGCTACCACACCTACAATTCCCTAGTAAAGCTGCAAAGCATAGCATTAAATGCTATGAATGCAGTGAAAGACCTGCCCTCGGGCAGAATTACAATGGATGGATGGATATTCTTACAAGTTTGTGCAATCTGCCGATCACTGCCCAAATGCAGAATTTGCTTAAACTTCGAGCTGTGTATTGGTTTGGTGTTTGACAAAGGTTTTTCCTTCGAATTCAGACAGATTGAACAAACTTGTAAGAATATAACTTTGTTAATTTTTAGTTGTTCGATCTCTGTTTCAGCTTCAATTCGCCTCTTCAGCTAAGGAGTTTACGATTGACAGCATGGTCAGAGCTGCTACTCTAGGACAGAGTAGAGTTTCATAAGCCAAAGCAATTATAATACGCTCTATGAAAATACGCTTTTGCAGACTCTTGTCTTTGACTTTCGTTAGACTTCTGTCTTTGCATTTAGCATATTCTGAGTCTAAGTATTGGTTGATTGCAAATTTTTCTAAGTTTTACAGAATCGCAATGCAAGATGCTTAAGCTCTGAAATTACTCTGAAATCGTAGTTATCAACTTTCACAATAAATTCCCAAATGCAAAAAAAAAAAAATGGACGGCTCAATTGCACTTGATTTTTCAGTTATATTGTTTGTAAACTATACCGGTAGCTCTTCTTCTGTATTTACTAACATTATTTAATATTTTTAACTTTTTCAAACAATTTTTATAACATTATTAGACATTAAGGTAGAATTTTTATCACTCACCTCATATTGTTCTTTCCTATTTAGACTTGATATGTCTTATAATTACTTATTTTAGGAATTCTCACTATGGAGTATATTCATTAAGGTAGAATTTTTATCACTCACCTCATATTGTAAATATCATAAAATAAGTAATTATTAGACAATTTAAAAGTATTTATTTAAATATGCAAATCACAATATTATGACACTGTTAGAGAATATTGTGATGCTAACAGCTATTTTCTCCACAGAGTATATTACTTAGTCTATGATTTTTCTATCGCTGTTTTGGGTTATCGCTGGTTGGATCAGCGTTAGGGAGTGATAAGTAAGTGTACACCAATTTTTAATAAACGTTTGATAATTTTAATATTATTAATATATTTTTTTAACATAGATTAGGGGATTTATTGCAAAT
This sequence comes from Diploptera punctata, assembly GCA_030220185.1. Taxonomy (NCBI): domain Eukaryota; kingdom Metazoa; phylum Arthropoda; class Insecta; order Blattodea; family Blaberidae; genus Diploptera; species Diploptera punctata. The sequence goes on along the minus strand of JASPKZ010006719.1, from coordinate 19,203 downwards.
ATTGGTCATTTAAATTTCATCGTGGATGATAATCGATATGTGGTTCGATTGTGGGTTATTGCTGGCTCTATAAACTCTGGTGCATGCGCATTGTTGTTCTATAGGACTTTGAAAATATTTCATGTTAGTTTAAGTGCAGTTTTTCCAAAATGCACATAAACAAACTTCCCATTCCCTAACCTAACAAAAAAAGTTACATGCACATTATTTAATAAACTACAAACTAATCTTGTGTACACTAACTCGTCCCATCAGAAACTAACAAAATTAAGTTAAATTCTTGAAACATGGTTTGGAATTAATTGTGAATATTGATAACTTCGATTTGAGAGTCATCTAGCGGAAGTTACATTAAGCATTAACGACTCTGTAGAACTCCATTCACAATATTTGCGTAATTATATAAATGTTTAAAAATCATAAGAAATATTTAAAGAATTGTTCCAAAATGTTTAAAATAGTATGAAACGTTATTACAAATGGTAAAAGTGTGTAGTGCAACGGTGGCAAAAGAATGTTGTATGGAAATATGGGAAAAACTGCACTTACACTATCTCAAAACTGCAAAGAACTGCGAATACGCGGTAGCAGTTAGAAGTAGCAGCAATAACTTTATCATTGAATAATAACCCACAAACATCATAGTGAGTTACCAAACGTTTATTAAAAATGGGTGTACACTTACTTATCACTCCCTAACGCTGATCCAACCAGCGATAACCCAAAACAGCGATAGAAAAATCATAGACTAAGTAATATACTCGGTGGAGAAAATAGCAGTTAGCGTCAACAGTCTAACAGTCTCATAATATTGCGATTTGCGTATTTAAATAAATACTTTAAAATTGTCTAATAATGTTATGAAAATTGTTTTAAAACGTTTTAAAATATTAGAAAATGATGGTAAGTACAGAACAAAAGCTATAGTTTACAACAATATAACAGAAAAATTATACGCTAGTAGGAGTGCAGTTGAGCCGAAATACGGCAACGACAAATACTAGTCTTGAGCCCCAAATTTATCTCAATATTCTGATGTCCACTTTTTGCACCACCATACCCCAAATCTAAACTGGTTAGGTTGAAAACTGCATGTTATTGTGATGATTTGGCATGGAAAGACCCAGGAGCAGGATTTACCAAGAGTTATTGAAGTATTGCTGGTGGCTTCACTCAGAATTTGTGGAAAACGCCAAAGAACATTGTGCATTCCTGACAGCATATTATTCTTTGATTTTCTATTACTGAAGTGGGTACTAGCATTTTATGTAATTAATTTTAACAGCTCATATTATTAATGTCACATTTCAAAGCTGAATGTCAAATCAAGATTTTTAGAGGCCTCTTATTTCAGGCTTCTGGTTCTATTACATATCATTAAAACTACAACATAGGATTAATAGTTTTATTTCTATGACGAAACTATAGTTGTACGTACCTACCAGAATTGCTACTTTTTACTTTAAAACATTGGAAAGCAATTAACAAATGATAATTACTCACATAATGAGATGTTTCGTCTTCAGAATGTAGTACCTCACCCACCCTCTCACCCTTTTTGGACATCCAGTTATATACGTGTTATTATTTATAATGTCGACTCAATGTTTTGGTGTTTACTATGTAGAATCATATGCGATATGCGATCACGTGGTTGCAGACGAAACGATTCAACTTTCCAACATGTGACCCATGTGACACACCTTCAAAATACTCGTGTCAAAGTTTACTCTTATAATTTCATTCTTAAAAGTGATTCGTTCTCTATGGTCATTTACTACCATTTACATTGGTTTTTACACTTTTTTCTAACGATTATTCGAAAATATATTATGTGTAATCTGTAATATATATTATATGTTCCAATGCATAGAGAACGAATGTAACAAACATCGGTTCTCTATCAGTTCTCTATGACCAACATACACTTTATAAATTTACTACAACAATTTACAAAGCATACTATTAACACAAAAACCGCACTGTAGACTGATATTAAACTTCACTGTAAACTTTTGGAATGTCTTCTATTAGTTCTTGGCAAGGGTCGCGATCTACTTTTGCTAAATATGATCAAATGCCTAACTCACTGGCACGATCGAACCCGTAGGTTCATGGTCGCGCGGACATAAACTCTCTACACATCCCTATGCTGAGCTAATATTTTCAAGTCAACTCCAGTATAATCTACTTCCCTAAAAACCCCTCAAATGTTATTCTCCCATCTCATTCTTGGTCTACCAACTGGGCGTATTCCTTCTGATTTTTCTACAAGGAACTTCTAGGCCCCTCTTTCATCCTCACATGTCCTGCCCATCGCAAACCATAATATTTAACTGTTGTAGCTCCCTGTTATTCAGTCTTATCCAATCGCCAGTCTATTCATCTCTCTTTGGTCAAAAAAGTTTTTCTGAAAAATTTATTCTCAAATGCTCGTAATCTTTTCTCCTCCCTTTAAGTAAGAATTCTTGTTTCACATCCATATAATTTATACTGGAGAGAATAACAGTTTTAGCTAATTTTCCCTGTTAAAAGTGTGCGTGTTGGGGGACCTTTGTATCTTCTCACTAGTGCTCCAAATACTACGTACAGCAGCATAATAATAACAGCTTATTAATTACCATTGAATTGTAGGCCTTCTTCATCCTCCAAAGATTTCATGGTATCCTCCAGTACAAATTGGAATAATTAGGGAAGAAATCGTGCATCTCCTTGTTTAAAACCACTGTGAAATTACAAGTGCCAAAAAACTGTTTGCCTACCGCGCTCCTAAATATGTTGTGCCACTTGCAGAAAATTTTGAATAATCGTAGGCCTATGTCTTTTTCAAGTCATTAGTATAGTGGATGTGACAGTAATATTATATTCCCATTACTTTTCTAAAATATGTTTCTTAAGCTTAAAAATCTGATTTGTTGTAGACCTGTTTCTTCTAAATCCACCTTGATATATTATATATTGTGTAATCAATATAGGGAGCAAGCCTGCTTATTAATATAGTTTTGTTTAGCATTTTATATGAAGTTAAAAGTAATGAGATTTGTCTCTATAGTTGTTGCAAATCCAATTGTATCTCCTTTATTACAAGATTGGTACGATTAAGAGATTCTTGCCATTCATTTTGAAGAGCCTCTTTTTACCGAATCATACTGAATAACTGAACCAATCATGTCCATTAAATTTTCTCCCGTGATTTTATTAGTTCTGCTGGGATTCCATCGAAATCTGATGCTTTATACAACTTCAATTTTTCTATCGTCATTTCTACCTCTAATGCACTTTGTTCTGCGACTAACATTTCTGTTCTCTGCGAATCATCCTCTTCAACATCCTGTTCTGCATGCACATTTAATAGCTGATTAAAGTAACTTTTCCATCTATTTAATATACCCCTGGAATTTGCAATCATATCCCCTTTTCATTTCTAATTATGTTCATTCTAGCCTGAAACCTTTTCTCTCAATTCTAAATCCCAAATATAATTCTATGTGTCTATTTTTTGCATTTATTTCAAGATCATTAATCATCTCTCTCAAATATTCCCTCTTTTTATTCTATAATAAGAGTTGTTTCCCGTCTAATGTTACCCAATTGTTCTAACTATATTTCATTTGGCTCGTGTAACCATTTAATTTTTGCTAGCTTTCTTTTCTTTACAATTTCAGCTCATTCATCGTCAAACCATGTCTTTTTTACCTCTTTTTTTAAATAACCAATACTTTCTGATGCTGACAATTTAATGGTATCCTCATATAGCCTCCCATTCTTTATTTATATCAGTTTTTTCTTTGGTTGCCAATTTTCATCTGGAGATTCCAGTATTTCAAATCTATTAGCAATTTTGATCGGGTGTTCTTGTTGCAGTTAATCAAATCTCAAGTTTTTTAATTCAGTATTTTCAGAATCGTCTTTCGCGTTTGTTCGTCTCATAAGCCATTACCGTTATCTGATTTTCACCCTGCCCAGATGATTATTTGAATTGCAGTATACCCCTCTAACTGATCTAACATCAATGACGCTACTGAGCCAGCGTTTGTCCACTAATACACGATCTATCTGGTTCCGAGTTTCACCATCTGGAGACGTCCAGGTATAATTATGAACATCCATTATGCTCTTAACAACAAGATTCTTTGATGTGGTAAATGTGTCTAATCTAACCCCATTGTCATTTTTATCTTAATGAAGACAGAATTTGCCTAATGTTGGCCTGAATATGTCTTCCCGTCCCACATTAAAATCTCCTAAGACAATTCTCTTATGATATCGTGAAAGACTGTCAAATTCGTATTCTATTTCTTCATAAGACTCAACTTTGGTATTGTCACCCTTATCTTCTGTGGGACCAATTACATTTCGGATTATAAAATCATGTCGTTCATGTTTTAGAATGATGTATGATATGCTATCGCTAACAAACTTAACATCTCGGTTAGCGGAGAGGATCCTCTTTCGGTCTAAAAAAAAGTTCTAAATTCAGATCACGCTGTAATCCCGTAGTATAATGCAAAGCTTCCTGATCCCAGATAACCTTATCCTGCTGTGATCCTGGCCATCTAATTTCCATATCCAAGGGTGATTTATCTAATTTCCGCGTCATTTTTTCTAGCGCCTCACTATTATATAATGTCCTAACATTCCATGTTCCTAAGAACATGTCTCTGTGTTTCAGACTTTCAAGTAGTCCCCGCCCGGAGAACCGAACGAGAGACTATTTTACTTCCGGAAAAATCTACAGTCCATGTCCGCGTTTTTGTCGATTATAGCCTACTTTTACGACGAAAGATCGTCACGCTTTCGACCAAGATAATACTTTTTCGTTTGGCATATCGCCTTCGACCTGTTGGCATGGGTGGCAGTGTTATCGCCGGCGTTGCTCTCAGGATTATTTAAACACGTAAGTCACTCCACCACGACAAGTTAAATCATCATGAATGGTGACATCTCTCATTCTAAAATTAATGTGCAGTCCTACATAAAATTCAAAATGAAAATATTTCTTAGCTTCATTATTTTTCTTTCGACTTTATAATACAAAACATTTACTGTCATTTGCGGTTGTGAGATGTGGTTTTCCTTGGTATTTCAATATGTCCAATTGTTGAAGTAACAATAATAATATCCAGAAAACTGCACGAAAAGTAGTGTCTCGTGTTTTGAAAACATAAAATATGGTTTTATGTACGAATACGTGTCAAAGTTTTCTGAAATTGTGCTCCGTAAACTAAGTTTTCTATAGCAGTAGGCCTATGCTCTGCATTCTTAGCTAGTTTTTTCTACCTAGGTGTGGTTAGAAGAGTTAAAAACAGATTTCAATTCATAACATTTCCACTTGGCAGTTACTATAAAACTATGCTTTAATGGCGTTTATGTTTTCAGTTTTTTTATAACCTTCAATTTAATTTACAAGTACCTTAATATGTATTTTATCTTATCTAATGTTTTTAATTAGTAGTACCTTAGCAACACGATTAAAATAATATTGTGTTACTAATTTTCACATGACTTCTGATAAACTCATTATCATTACATAGTTGTCCGCTTTAAATTTTATCTCACTATTAGACCAATCCCATGATTTCTTATTTTATTTTACACAAAACAAAATACTGGTCTCAATTTTAGATTACCTTCCACTTGATTTTCCATACTATATTCTTGTACTTGATACTGTTGCACTACGTACTCCTTCCGTCTGTATTGAATGTGCTGTGCACCCAACAATAATAATATAGCCTATTCTTGGTGTACCAGCAAATGAATTATATTTCAAAATTTCGAAGATTTTAATATTAGCAAGCAAAGTGTTATTATTTACGAGAATAACCATCTCATATATTTGTTTTGTTAGAATAATCCTCAATACTTCCACGAGTGTGGTCTCGGGATAGCGTCGCTGCCTCTTATGCAACGGGCACGGGTTCAATACCTCGTCAAGTTTCCTGGGTGATTATCTTTTTTTTTTTTTTTTTCCTCGGAGTTTTTGCTTACCTGTAAGACAAACGTCAGGAAACTTAAACTTTACAACCCAAACGGTCCCTGTTCCGGGCCATCATAATGATCATTATCTTATTCGTCAGAATGTATGTGTGAACGGTGCGTTTTGTCTTACGTTGTGTTGTTTCGAAGGTTCGTGCTATTGATCCATAGTTTCAATCCCTGTCCCGACAAGTCGTGCCACTATAAGGCCCGCATGGCGCGTGGCATATAAAGAGTGCGTAAAAGATTAGAGGTTAAACCAAGTTACTGGAATATAAAAAATGCAATCCTCATTACACTAACTTTCCAATTTCTTAGATCGAATTTTATTCTCTTTTTTATGTGTGTTTACGTAAACCATTAAAACCAGACAGAAGTAGTGAAACCTTTAATTTAAAGTACAGTACCAACTCTTATTCTTGCTAATTACTAAAAAAATATAGGAGTTTTAAATTTGAAAATTACAGCGCACTGTGATTAGGCAGGTGTTGATATTTCTTTGTTCTGTTTGTTATGTGTATATGAATGATTCAAATCTTATACCGTCTTGTTGTTCACTTTTTTATATTTATAATTTATAAAGTAATATCTTAACTTACTTTGATCGAAATAAACTAAATTATTAGACACAGATAACAAGAAAGCTGTCAGTAGGCCTATACTCACATCGGTACATATCTGAAAATTTGATGGTATCATCCATTTTATACATAAAACCCCGTACCCTAAAATGTATCTGCGGCGAATAACTGCAATGGCTGACTTAAAACCTTGAAAGTGTTGGGTTCGAGCATTTGGAAAGTGGCAGTTGGACATCTCTTATTAGTTCCTCCACCTGCTCGCTTATCTACATGTGCTTAGTGCAGAAAGCCGACCGTCAGAGTAGCACAGCTACTTCACCTACATCCTGTGTAATTGTAATTACCCTTAATGCATTTGAAATCCATATTAAATCGCCGTTGGGGTTATGAAGAAGATGTTAATTATAAAAGTTTTACCTGGTAAGTCAGTCGTCCTCAAGAAACAAGATGAAACATTAAAATCGCCTTTAAAACTAATAATAAACTGAATAACATAATTTCTAACAAAACAGAAACTACAAATAAGTACGAAAAATGCAATAGTTGTGAATAATTCTACATAGGCAAAACAACAAGATACTTCATCACACGGTACTCGAAACATTTCAAAAAATTTATGAATAATGAAGAAAAATCAAGTTTTACCAAACACATACTAGAAACAGGTCATCAATTTGAAAAAGTCGATAAATCTATGTCAATACTATTAACCAAAAATCAAGAATCCTAGTCGATACATTGGAAGAAGATGGCTTCAGGTTAATAAACAAATCAAACCAGAAAACCTACTACGCCAAAATGGCAGCAGTACAATAGACTTGGTCTTCGTAAAAGGCAATAACGTCAAGGTGAAAAAAACAGGAAGTCCATTCGACATCAGAACTTACAACACTCAGAAACAAATTTCAGTCTAACTTGGTTTGAAACAGGACTGACTACAGAAAACTGGCACCTCAGCAGAATACCAAAATATCAAGAAAAATAAATGTACAGAAGCTGAAAGTATCTGAACAAGAAATCGAATTCATAAAACCGAACATAAGACAAAATAAGATAACAGAAGCAATGGAAAATATCGAACAGCAAATCAAAACAGCAACAATACAAAAGATCCAGAGAAAAGCAAAACCTTAGTTCGACGCAACATGCTACAAACAGAGAACCGAAACGCTCAAAGCACTACATCAAGCAAAAAATCGACGAACAAGAACCAGGATCTAGAGCATTATGCGGAGTGCAGAAGAAAGTACAAGCTACTCCTTAGGCAAAAACAAATCGAATACATCGATAAAATTGGCATTAGAGACAGCAGAAACAGCAGAGAGAAGTCCGTTTATTGCACTCAAAAGAATAAAAACAATGCATACTCCAAATATACAAATGAAGTGACGGCAAATAAATGTCTAGTCAATTTTAAACCAAGAAAATAAAGAACAAGCCTATGACAAAATAAAACCACCCACAGATAAAATACCGCAACAAATCACAACGGAAGAAGTCCTCAGGACAATAGACAAACTCAAGAATAACAAAGCGGCAGGACCTGATGGACTCTTCAATGAATTCCTCAAAGAATCAGCAGCAGAACTAAAAACGACAAGGGTAAAGCTTTTAAACAAATGTCTGGAACTAGGAGAAATCCAAAACGCATGGAAACAGGCCACAATAAAGGTGCTTTACAAAGGTAAAGACCCACAAACGATCCTAACTCATACACAGGGATTGCCCTAGAAAACAACCCCTTTAAACTCTTGACGAACATCCTGAGCACACGACTTACAAATAAAATAGACAGAAAAATATCAGACCTGCATTCCGGATTTAGAAAAGCCGCTTTACTCTACAGGCAGTAGACAACCTACTTAAAGACATATACGAAGCACTGAGTAGACCGAAGCAGAAGTTCTATGATGTATTCATAGACTACTTCAAAGCTTTTGACAACGTAGACAGGAAACTACTGATCTCCAAGTTGAGAAACATGACTGAACTGGACGAACATACCCTAACACTTATCCATAACATATTAGCTCAAAATATCTTAAAGATAGACGATACAGTTCAGAAAGCAAAGGAAGTCATTCAAACCAGAGGACTTCTTCAAGGGGATCCTTTAAGCCCTCTCCTCTTCAATGTGATGACAGCAGATATAACCTAGATATGCTGCCCATCAATAAAAATGTATATGTACGCAGACGATATGGTACTTGGAGCGACAGATAAGGAAGAACTGCAAGAAACAATACACAATCTCGCATCGTGGGCCGACAAAAATGGCTGCGATATAAACCTATCATATACGGTACAAATGATATTCAGAAAGGGTGGTCGACTGGTAGATGGCAACCACATACAACTCCAGGGCAACCTGTTGCAAATCACAAACGCCTTCAAATATCTAGGAGTAACATTCCAAACAACAGCCAAATCCTTCAGAATGCATATGAAAGAGAGAGCGGCAGCTGCTATAGTCGTCATATACGACATAGAAAACATCACACAACTGTCACTTGCAACAGCCATGAAACTTTTTCAGGCCAAAATACTTCCCATCTTAACGTATGGAATAGAAATCATTTGGACTGACCTCAGTTACGGAGACTTAAAACACATTAAAAAAAGTGAAAGCAAGATTTCTAAAAGCTGCAAATGGGATCTTGAAATTTTCTCCTTCTAGACTTGCATATGAATTAGCACGAGAAACTTCCCTCGTGGAAGATCTACGCATGAAGTTCCTGCTACCAGCTACTAACAAGAAACTACATTGAAGAAGATAAGACAAAAGAAGAGAAAAGAAATACCGGAAGATTTTTACGCAACAGATGCCATGATCAATCGAGACTGGACTGGTCCAATGTTGGTCATTTTTTAAGATTATGCTTATGTGATAGCTATAGCTAACTCACTGGCACATCGAACCTGGAAGTTCATAGCCGCACGGACATAAGATCTCCATACATCCCTATTCTGAGCTAATGTTTTCCAATAAATTATCTCCTTTGCTTATGTTTATAAAATTTATAAAATTTTGCTTGGATTTGGTATACCCAAAACAGATTAAAAAGTATGAGTACGAATACAATGTGTAAATCAGCTTTTCAATATGAATGAACTGATACAAATATTAGCACCACTGCTACTCAATTTCGTTCTTAAATATGCCGTAGGAAAATTTCCGAGAATAGTATTATTTGGATGTAGATAAGAATAGTATTCATCAGGTTTGGGTCAATGCGGATGGTGTGAATATATTATCAAAATTATGTTAATAAGTTGGCAAGTTGTGCAGAAGTATTTTTATGTGCCTGCAAGAAAATTCATTAGGATGTAAATAGAGAAAATTCATGGAAATGCGCCGTTTTCGAAATATGTGTTAACTATAGGCCAATCAATAATTCCTACGAAAAAATTAAAACATTAAAATCCGTACGTTTATCGTCAATAGATCAAAATCGTACACGTGAAGAAATTAAATACCAGCTTAAACAGGCATTGTATTACCACTCAGATCATTATTTTTTTTTTTTTTTTTAATTTTGTTCAAGAATCTGTAGATTCAAATTTATGAAATGATAATCTTGCCTGTGATATTCTATGGGAGTGAAACATTATATCTTACATTAAAGGATGAAAAAAAGCTAAAATATTATAATTGTATCCTAGGATGAATATTCGGTCCATAAGAATGAGAATGGAGAATGAAGGAAACTTTACAATAAGAATATGCTTAATTCAAATCATTGTTAGGGTTTAAGTCTAGGCTATGAGATAGAGATAGGTCATGTTTTTCGATTGAGTAAAAGTACAAATGTTTTCAAAATGTTTTAAGGAAACCCATAGAAATGTACAATTAAGGAGTCATAAGCGTTGGTGGAAAAATAATATTCGGTGATAATCTTTCCATTATAGTACAGTCATTTGGTAGTTTTGCCTGGAAAGTTTTCCGGGAGATTTCAAAATTTGTAATTTTATAGATTTCGATGTGCTCTTTCCGAATTTCAACTTTGCCATCTCGTATCTTTGCCGCTCACGCCGCCATATTGGAAAAAGGCGCCTAAAAGGCAGTTTTTTGACAATATCTCCTTTCCGACTCATTTCGCGATAAAAACATTTATATACAAAATTAGACTAGAGAACATTTCCTACAATTCATGTAATAACTTTATTTTCCTAAAAGCAATAGTTTCGGCGTAAGAGCGCCGCAAAGTGTATTTTTATCGTGGTATCCCCAGTAGGCCAACTCCACATGCAATTCACTATTCCAAAATTTAGCGCATTCTCCTTCGCTTCGCTGTTCTTTATGGACTAGGTGTTGCGAGTTCATTGTCTTTAGTACCGATCGAAACGTCACAGACCGAACTTTCTTCTACATCATCCGCGATGGGTTTGATTATCAGTTTCATCGCAATCCTCTTCGTTCTCGATTTCATCATACGATTGCTCGAAAATTGTCTCCGTTTCTTCCTCTTCATCGCTATTTTGTGTTGGAACTTGCGAGTTATCACAAGTACCATTACAATTCGTGCATATAACGGAGCACTTTAACCCAGTCTTTCTGCATCCACATGCTTTCTGTCATCTCTTTTGTATTTGGAAGAAATAAGTTTTAACAAGCTCTCCGGAGCTGGGGGTTCGAGTGTGGTGACAGGAATTAAGCCCGTTCTTGTTTATTTTCCATCCCATTGCTCTGCATTTTGTTCATTGTCATACCACTGCTGAATCTGGTGATAGGTTGTCGTGCTGCTGCTTCTGTTAGTGGTAGCGACGCAATATTTAATATACTTTTATATGCTGATGTTGTGAAGCATACATATCTATAGTTGTTTAAAGACATAATTTTCTTACATTTCACATTACTGTAACTGTATAATTCAAGAAGGAAGCATTCTCCAGCTTTAGCAATGATCTCTGGATCAGCATTTTGATTTTTAAATACCTGGATATTCTAACCTCGTTCAAATTTAATTTTTCCTTGATTAAATAATGCTATATTGTATCATAGCCACTGAAGGCATGCAAGAATAAAATATTATCTGCGGCTGTTTTATCTATGATTCTTTTTGTTGAATATATTTGTTGCGAAATTTTTCCTTTTCCTGGTTTGAGAATATGTATGTTTGAACGCGTAGATAGAGTCGTCAAAATAATAAGAAGATCTACATCACCGACGGAGTATATTTATTACACCGAGTCATTGTCATTGCGCTGAATCGTTTTCATCCATATGCAATAAATAGGATGCCTTACGTTCGGTGGAACTATACATCCTATGCCATAATCGTATTTGACGGATATTCGGAAGATGTAGCAAATCATAGTATCAAATATACGGAGCAATCCCGACGATCACGAAAAACTGCTTCAGTAGACATACTTTCTGACGAGACAATTATCCCAATTGTGCCACAAAAAAAAAAAATCCTGGGCAATGATGCAAACATGAAACCGCCTCATTGGAATGTTGAAGACAAACTTTGAAGCTGAGAACTTCATGGTCAAACAAGCCACGGGAAGATGCGGAAACGTTAATAAACAATACTGCAATAAGCATTTCATCGGCATTTGATTTCGTAATAGTTGTCGGCGAATATGTAGGCCTAGATCGTCTTATTCTTTTGACGGTTCTATCTACGGATTCAAACATATATGTTCTCAAATCAGGAAAAGGAAAACAGCCGCAGATCAAATTTTATTCTTGCTGTGACACAACATCAGCATTATTTAATCAAGGAAAAATGAAATTTAAACGAGGTTATTCTATCCAGGTATTTAAAAATCCAAATGCTAATCCAGAGATTATTGCTAAAGCTGGAGAATGCTTCCTTCTTGAATTATACAGTTACAGTAATGTGAAATGTAAGAAAATTGTGTCTTTAAACAACTACAGATATTAGCTCCAGAACAGCATCCTGGGCGATGCAAAGTCATTGCCGTCACTCAGCAGCAGCAGCAGCAGCAACTATAGATATGCATGCTTCACAACATCAGCATATAAAAGTATATTAAATATTGTGTCGCTACCACCAACAGAAGCAGCAGCACGACAACCTATCACCAGATTCAGCAGTGGTATGACAATGAACAAAATGCAGAGCAATGGGGTGGAAAATAAACAAGAAGGGCTAATTCCTGTCACCACACTCGAGCCCACAGCTCCGGAAAGCTTGTTAAAACTTATTTCTTCCGAATGCAAAAGAGATGTCAGAAAGCCTGTGGATGCAGAAAGACTGGGTTGAAGTGCTCCGTTATATGCACGAAATGTAATGGTACCTGTGATAACTCGCAAGTTCCAACACAAAATAGCGATGAAGAGGAAGAAACGGAGACAATTTTCGAGCAAACGTATGATGAAATCGAGAACGAAGAGGATTGCGATGAAACTGGTAATCAGTCCTATCGCGGATGATGTAGAAGAAAGTTCGGTCTATGACGTTTCGATCGGTACAAAAGATAATGAACTCGCAACACCTGGTCCATAAAGAACAGCGAAGCGAAGGAGAATGCGCTAAGTTTTGGAATAGTGAATTACATGTGGAGTAGGCCACGATAAAAATACACGCCGCTTATTCTACCTCAAGGTTGTGTGGAAATCAGTTTTTTGGCCTAAACGCGTGTTGAACTATACTTTCCGGCGCTCGTACGCCGAAACTACTGCTTTTAGGAAAATAAAGTTATTACATATATATATATATATATTTTTATCGTGAAATGAGTCGGAAAGGAGATATTGTCAAAAACTGCTTTTAGGTGCCATTTTTTCAATATGGCGGCTCGAGCGGCAAAGATACGAGGTGAAGTTGAATTCGGAAAGAGTACATCGAAATCTATAAAATTACAAATTTTCAAAACTAACGGAAAACTTTCCAGGTAACCTCGTTTTTTAGAACCAAATGACTGGACTATTAAGCGCAGTGAGAATTTTTCTAAGTTTTAGGTAGATACCACGCGCATGCCATATTCTATGGAATATCGCGATGCAGCCAACATTATACATGCTATTTAACAAACCTAAAAGCTAACCTAACTCAATTTAAGTACTCTAACCTGTGAAAGACAAACCTAAAAGCTAACCTAACGCAGTTAAAGCACTCTAACTTGTGGAAGAATGCAACGCCCAAAAATAAATAGTAAGTTCTCAAATTCTGAAGTACATAACCTATGTTGGCTGCACTGTTGTTGTATAAAATAAACTTTGAATCGATTTTCGATTTGGCTGCCACGTCTTCATGTTACGTATATAGTTAAATATAATAGAAAAATATGTTCAAATAATCTTTAGAAAAAACGTAAAATTTGTTGTAAATGGTGGGAAATAATTTGAAAATAAAACCCTGTTGGTGTCTGCCTCGGACTTAGAAAAATTTCTCACTGCGCTTAATGGAAACATCAGCCAATATTCGGTTTACTGGATACTGGGATTTAAAGAAATATGCGTACTTATTTTAATAAATTATCTGGATACTGAAGATATGAATTTGATTCAGTTGGTTGAGAATAGGGTTCAGTGGAAGTCGTATTGAATGAGATTTTGGATGATTTCTTCTTCTTCTACATAAGGCGCTACGGCTCCATAAAAGTCTTGGCCGTCTCAAAAAATGTATTTCACTCATTCGTATTTTGGACTGATTTTGGCCAATTTTTAATTCAATTAATTATTTAATATCTTCCATTACACCATCCATTCGTCTATTCTTAGATCTTCCTGCTGTTCGGAAAACCCGCTGCCTTGCATAGATATTGAAACCTTAGACATAGATCAAAATCCCTGCGTTACATAGATCAAAGGAATAGATGACACAGTGAATGAGCATTAGAGGTTACTACGTAAGAGAAGAAAACCCCGACAGAAAATTACTCGCTGGGCAGCGGTTGTTATTGTATACCAACTCTCCATACAATGTAGAACATTTTAATTGTAAAAATCTCAATATTGGACCTACTGGTTCTATAAGAGACAGAATTAGTAATATGATAATATTTTGTATCACGTAATAAGTAAATTGGCCGCTTTTGTGCCTATTTATTTAATATTGGCTATACAAACAAGCTATTATGTCTAAGTTACAGTATTATGTAAATAGTAACATATAATTTAGTATATGGTAGTTCAATTGTAAACTCCATGGTTTGATTTTCGACAAATGTTGCAAGGTTGCAACAAGTGACGTAACTTACTGTGTGTTCTAAACGTACTTTACCGCGAGTCATTCACAGTGACCGAATGAGTTATTGGACCTTCATTTTTTTCCTTCTTCATAAGGCTCTACAACTCAATATAAGTTTGGCCTTCTCAACGATGTCTTTAATTCATCCTATTTTGGCCAATTTTTAATTCAATTTAATAATTTAATATCTTCCATTACACCATCTATTCATAGCTCTTCCTGTTGTTCGGAGAACTCACTGCCTTGCGGATGATTGGAACCTTAAAAGCTAAGGGGAGAAACCCCATCAGAAAATTACCCGACACTCGGCAGTGGTTGGTATTGTGGGTCAGCTCTCCAATGCAATGTAGAAAAGTTATCTCTGGTAGAAACTTTTAATTGCTAAAATATCTCGATATTGAACCTATGGGTTCTATAGACCACATAGTAATATGACAACATATTGTGTCAAGAAATAAGCAATTTTATCACATTTGTGCCTCTTTTAATTTAATATTTGCTATGGACATAAGATATTATGTTTAAGTAGGATAACGGCGGCAGAAATGAAATTTTTGAGATCTGTTAAAGGGTGCACTAAGGAAGACAGAATCAAGAACACAGAAATAAGATAGGAGCTTGAAATATTTGCGATAAAATAGATACATATAGACAAACATGGAAGCAACATATAGACAGAATGAATGAAGATAGATATCCAAAACAAATAACAAAATACAAACCTAAAGGCACCCGAGATGTGGGCAGACCTAGAAAGAGATGGGCTGAAGTCGGAACGGGTCAACAGACCTAATCCATGAATGCAGATGATGATGTTTAAGTTACAGTATAATGTAATTTTTATTTTTTAACATTATAGGCAATTTAGTATACGGTAGTTCAATGCATATACTCCACGTTTTGATTTTCAACATATGTTGCAAGGTTGCAACAAGTGACGTAACTTACTATATGTTCTATAGCATAGAGGCTATAGGTATGTTACCGTGAGTCATTCACAAAACAGAATGAGATATACCTTATCTTAATTTAATATTCGCTATGGAAACAAGCTATTATATTTAAGTTACAGTATTGTGTAATTTATAACATATAATTTAGTATACGGTAGTTCAATGTAAACTCCATGGTTTGATTTTCGACATATGTTGCAAGGTTGCAACAAGTGACGTAACATACTGTGTGATCTAAATTTGATCTAAATACGTTACCGTAAGTTATTCATATGACAGAATGCGATGATAGGCCTTCTTATTTTTCTTCTTCGTCTTATGTAAGTTTTGACCTTCTCAACATTTTTTTCGTTCGTTCCTATTTTGGATAGATTTTGACCAATTTTAAATTTGATATCTTCCATTACACCATATATCTATCACCATAGCTCTTCCTGTAATTCGGATAACCCGCTGCTTTGCGAAGAGATTGAAACCTTAATGAACCCCCCGACACTCGGCAGTGATTAGTATTGTGGGCCACAATGTAGAACATTTTAATTACAAAAATATCTCGATATTGTACCTATGGGTTCTATAAGCCACAGATTTAGTAATGACAATATTTTGTATCACATAATAAGGAATATTATAATTTTTTCTTTTAATCTAACATTCGCCATAGAAATGAGTTTTATGCTTAAGTCATAATATTATGTAATTTTTAATTTATCGCATATAATTTATGTAGTATACGATAGTTCAATGAAAACCCCATGCTTTGATTTTCAAGATATGTTGCAAGGTTGCAACAAGTGACGCAACTTAACGTGAGTCATTCGTTCTCTATGCACATGAACTGTCATGTGCACGTGATTCTTGACTTCCGATTGCTTTTGTTTTTAGTCTAACCTATATAAGTATGGTTATATTTTCATATCACTTTAGTTGCGAAATTAACATTTGATACAACTGTCACTTTTAAGATAAGCCATTCTGTTTACATCACATTACATTGCATATTCTTATCTCTTAATCTGACTTTTGATAACGTGAACGCCTATATATATAGAAAGAACGTAGTGGTGTGAAAATATATTGACATTTGTGATTTCGAGAATTTCACTGAAGAGTAATTCATAACGAGAAAAGGAGAATTCAAGAACAAAAAGTAAGTACCACAACTATTTGTATTTTAATTATATATAAGTACCTAATTTTTTATAAGTTAAATATATAATTTTTTTTTTATTTACCGGTATACAAGCCAGTGCTTGAAGAAAAATAAATCTTTCAGAGTAAATATTTGGCGAAGATTTAATCTAAAAAAATTGTTTTGCTGCCCATTTTACGAGGCTATTTTGTAAACCAGTATTTTTGAGTCAAATAGATTTACATAAAAAAAATATTTCTTGTGATAGATCTACTTTAGACTTTAGGTTTTTATCCCTTAAAATATACTTTCAGGCACAAAAAATATAGTTTGTGCATCGAATACAGGCCTCCAATTTTAGGAAATATTTTACCTTACCAATAACGCCATAGTACAATAGGCCTAGAAGGCACTTGGTCTACCATCCAACTGCTGGCCTCACATCTACATGTGTTAGTCGCAGAGGTGGACGATCATCCAGCCAATGAGTTTTTTAAAAATAAAACACCTCGTATAGGGTGACATGTAGTCAGCATGTCTGTTTCCCAGGTATTATAGCTGGTTTTCTCAACATGGAACAGTTAAATATTGTAAACTACCCAAATTTCTCATGATGCTGGGTAGGCATAGGTCCCATACCTGCCGAAATTACATGAAAAAACTTTCGAGAAACTGCACTTAAACTTATGTGAAATATTTCCAAGTCCTATAGAACAACAGTTACGCATGCGCCAGAGTTTATAGAGCCAGCATTAACACACCATCGAACCACATATTGATTATCATCCTTGATTACAATAGATATCGTTCTAAAGTTAAAAAATCTTATGCTAGATGGCAGCATCTCGCTATGAAATTTAAATGACCAATCTTTGCAATAAATCCCCAAATCTATGTTAAAAATATATACTAATAATATTAAAATTACCAAGCGTTTATTAAAAATGGGTGTACACTTACTTATCACTCCCTAACGCTGATCCAACCAGCGATAACCCAAAACAGTGATAGAAAAATCATAGATTAAGTAATATACCCTGTGGAGAAAATAGCACTTAGCATCACAATATTGTCTAACAGTGTCATAATATTGTGATTTGCATATTTAAATAAATACTTCAAAATTGTCTAATAATGTTATAAAATGGTTTGAAAAAGTTTAAAATATTTTTAAAACTGTTAATACAGAAGAAAAGCTATAGTTTACGACGACAAACTGAAAAATCAAGCGTAAGTAGAAGTACAGTTGAGCCAAACTTCTTTCCCCATAGGGACTCGAACCAAGACAAGTCCCATAGCTCTGCACTTAGGCAGTACACCACACCAACCTAGTAAGTGGGTTATTTAATGCCAGATATGTCTCTGCCAAACATAAACATTCCCACAGTTGTCATATGCATGTCTCCCTATCCCCATATTTTAACATTTAAACTTAAACTAACATGCAGTCTTATCTGTTTATTTTTTTGTAAATTTCTGTAATTTCATCTAAACTCTCTTACTATAACATGCAATATGCCTATTGGAATATTCTGTTTTAATTAAAAAGTTTAGTTAAAAGGAACTATAGCACTTAAAATATGGGACTTTAACAGTTATGAAAGTAAAAATGAGCTCTTTCTCTAGAACACATACATGACAATGAATGTTACATAATAGAGTTTCCAGGTGCAAGGAAATAAATGTTCAGTGGTTTATTACAATGCGTCAATTAGTCAATGGTGCAGGGCAAAGAAGCCAAACTATTGTTTTTAAGTGCTTCTTCAACAGTCCCACCTTATCTGCCATGAAGTAATCCATTCACTTTAAAACTAATATCTAATTAGTCAGAGAATAATTGCTATTAATTAATTTTAAATGGTATAATTTAGGCTATTGTGACAATATTAGTAAAAATATTAGCCGAGTGGTTAAGGCAAGATGCCTTGGTGCTGAGCTATGGAATTTGTGATGGTTCGGATCTCGAGGAGGGAAGAAATTTTCTCACAGTATGTATGGGAGTATGGGTCCGGTGCCCAACCAGCATTGTTAGGAATAATTTGGGTAGCTACAATCAGTAGCGGCTCCAGGTTGAGAAAACAAGCTATAATGTCTGGGGAACCCTACATGCTGACCACATGACACCCATCACTGGCTTGATGATCATCTATTCTATGATTAACACATGTGGATTAGAGGCCAGCAGCCGGCTGGTAGGCCAAGGACCTTCTAGCCCTGTCATGAATGACAATGACAAAAATGTATATTTATGTATATATGTGTCAATGTTCAAGCAGCTGCAATTTTTGTTTTGATTTGTGGATCAAATGTCAGATTTTGAAAAGTGCTCTTATATTTATGTTTATATCACTCATATGTTCTATGAAGTGCAGCAAGATTTATTAAGACATTAA